>BLKR01010927.1:26603-42902 GCA_011170035.1 Teleogryllus occipitalis
TTTTCTTGCTCCTAAATGTAGTAAGCTACGTTCTCTACAACGTTTGGTAGTTAGAATCCACGTTTTGTGGTTCCTTGATAACGAAAAATTGGGTTACAATAAAACATCTGTGTGTGAACAAAGCTAGCGACTGGACGCGTTCATAATATTTTCATTAAATTTTGACATTCCCTGATCTTTGTGAAGTCATGATTCCTTGAATTTGAAATTGATATTTTAAGATTTGGGAGGGCTTTGGAGGCTCAAAACGACATTTTCATTTTTTTCAAAAATAGTATCAAATTGTTTATTTTTTCTCAGATGTAGTAACTTTGTCATAGGTTTTCATTACACTTTTTCTTCAATAAAGTATGTTCTTCAAATTAGATCTTTTAATTATACCACGTACAGTACTAAAAATTAAGGATTCATTTATTTAAAGTAATTTTGAGTGACATATCGAGTAAAAATTACTCAACAAATTATTTCAAGAAGACTAAATTTTGTTTCTGGAAGAAAGCAAAGTTCGACTCGACCCGACTCGAAGATGTGGTTCCGGAAATTATTTACAAAATCTAGTTACATTAAATTGAGTCGCAACGCGAACAAAAACTTTTGCAGTTTGGAAACACTTTTGTGGATGCAAATATTATAATATTACGTAACCGTTACAAATAATAAGATAAAACAGATGCTGATGTAGCGCCACTTTATAAAAAAACATCCGTCTCTGTCTGTGAACAAAGCTAGCGATTAAACCACATTTTCATTAATTTTGACATTCCCTGACCGATCTTCCTCAAGTAATCGTCATTTGAATTTGATATTTTAGAATTGGGAACACTTCATTTAAGTCCCAACAACTTTTTCAATTTTTTTTTCAAAAATATTGCAAAAAACCCATCCTCGTCACTACTGGAATTGGTAGGCATTTTTTGGGTCAAACCCTTTAATGCAGGTCTGGGACATTATTCAATATAGATATTAAGCATATATTAGGTAGTTACAAAATGAACTTTCTCAGCACGTATTGATCTAGCCTAGAATTGTCCTTAAACATCGATGATTTAAAGGTGTAATTTAATGTTACGTATAAACGGAGTTACGTAGCGTAGAGAAAGTTACGTAATGCTGCGCGACAAAACGGCGGAAATTGCATAAAACCAGTTTCTAAATTTAGAGAAAAAAGTCCTTAACACGTGTGTAGCCAAAATGTACTAAGATATTTAAAAAAATCTACATCACCTTAATAAAAGAACTATCCTTGAACAACAAATTTCATTTGAAGGAAAAATCGCTGTCTTCAATTTTATGGTTGTAGGAAGACGCCGACAAAAATTCAAACACTTTCAGTTTTCGAAACTTCAGAGTTAACTGTAAAAATAGAACCTATGCTACCTTTATAAGTAGATTTTATTCTATTCTTACATGAAATTTAAAGAAAACAACTGTAGCCGTTGTTGAGAAAATGTTGGTCCGGGGGGTTTCATGTAAAGTACCGCAAACTTTAACGAATGATTTTCAAAATTTCAAAGATCAACTAGAGCAAGTTTGACAGGGGTTTCGTAAATTTAGAGAAAATTCTACGCATGGTTTAGGAGTTAGTAGTATTCACAGACGGACGGACGGAAGTTTTTCTTTCAATTTGTTTTTCGGCATCAAGGTCCTATGAAATAGGAATTCTGGGAACACCATATGTTCCAGGATTTTTCTCTCTTAATTTCGCATCTGGATTTATCCTCTTTTTCGTTATTAGGACCCGGCAATGAATTTTTTGTACCGAAAATCCGCCGTTTTTTCGCGCAGCATTATACAACTTTCTCTATCTACATAAAATACTCAGTCTATACGTACGTATCCGATAAAGTAGTTGTGCTATGGAATAGCACAGACTTTCTCGTAGTAAAGTTGTCTAATGTCCTCGGTGCGGACTCACTTTACGGTCGTGCCTGCTCCGGTCGGTCCTCTTGCCTGCTGCAATCTATCTTTCCCCAAAATACTTTGTTTTCGAAATTGTGCAATTTTTCGGTTTCCTAATAGTAGAACAGAAATACTACTTTACGAATATTAAAGAAGAGTAAACCTTAGTCCGATATGGAAATTTTTGTTGAAGAATTTAGAGACGTTTTTAAGAAAATGGCGATTAACCATTACTGTAAGTGCGAAATTTGAAGCTGTTTTCAACAGGAATCTATTCAGTTTTCGAAAAAATTCATTTGAAGCACTTCCAGTCACAAATACAATTATGTATATAACGGTGTGACAGGGTTTTCGAAACAATTAGATTTGTGTATTTTTAAAAAAAAACAGTGCTATTAGAACTATCCATAGAAAAAGTTTGAAGAGAAAATTTGAACAGTTTTTGAGAAAACCTTGTTTTTGTATTTATTTAATATTGCAAATAATGCACGCTATATTGTACTTCTAAAATTGTCATGATTTTAATGCAAGAACTACTTATGGACAACAGAATTGATTTGAAGAAAAAACCTGCATCTTCAATTTTGTAGTTGTAGGAAGACGCTGAAATAAAATTAAACTGTTGCAATTTTCGAAAATTCAGAGTTAACCGTGATAATCGGATCTAACCCACCTTTCTAAGTATATTTTACTCTATTCTTACAAGACAAAAAAATGGAGCCGTATTTCAGAAAATTTTGTTCATGTCCCAGGGGCTTCATGTAAAGTAACAAAGTAATAAATTAATGAATGTTTTTCAAAATTTCCAAGCTTCAATTAAAGCCATATGGAAAAGGGTTTCTTCAATTTGCTAAAAATCCTACACATGATTTTGGCGCTATTAGTGTTTACAGACGGACGGACAGAAGGACGCACGGACGGACAGAAGGACGCACGGACGAACGGACGAACGGACGAACGGACGGACGGGTGAACGGACGGACAGACGAACGGACGGTCGGGCGGACGGACGATTTGCTTTCAATTGTTTTCTCGCCATCAAGGTCCCACAAAACAGGGATTCTGGCTACATCACGTGTTAGAGAACTTTTTCCCTTAATTTAGCAACTGGTTTATCCACTCTTTCTTTGTCAGTGCCGGCAATGAATATTTTTCTGCCCAGAATCTGCCGTTTTTTCGTGCAACATTACATAACTTTCCCAATACTCCGTATATTACTGCGTATATACGTATGTCGTATGTATATGAGAAAATACAAAAGTTAAGAAAAAACTTTGTACCCCTTTTTAAGGATATTGTTCACACTGAGGTGTGTGAGATTTAATGTTGGGCTTACTTAATGGTTATATCGAGGAGTTCAGAAAGCAAATACTTATGTTATGTGTTATACAATATATGTAATATTCAATTACATAAAATAAAATAACGCGTACATACAATCAGCAAGAAGCTGCAACACACAACTTTCGTACATAACTTTGAAACAATGGGTGTTAAGAGATTTAAATTCTGAATTTTGTGACTCTTAGAGGACACAAATTTTGTTTTCTTTCTAACCTCCAATTGAGCCTTTTTAGATGCTCATTCCAATCTTATCGTTTAAAAGAATAATCCTTTCACCCCACATTTACGTTTGTGTAAAGCATATTATTAATACTAGAATAATTAATAATAATAGTAATAATAATTTTTGCACGTGAGCCATGCAGGAGGTGTGAGAAACTGTGATCCACCTGTTTTCATTGGTAGGCTTTGAATTTTTATATATATTGGAAGGATTTAAGGCAAATGACGCACGCTAATTGGGATTGATTGATTAGTGATTCCGAGCGCGTCAACGGCTAAGGTCATTAGTCCTGCAAGTATTGTGCATTTTTTTGCACGGGAGGTGGTGGTGATCTTTTCCCGCTAGATGGTGAGATCCAGCCCCGATCTACCCTCAGCTAGCTACAAACTCTCTTAACCAGTTATCTCCCACCAAATGTATTCATCAAAAATAGATCTAAAAATAACGCCATGTTCAATTTAAAAAACATTCGTATGTTTTCTGAAATTTTGAATCAAACCTGACAATTTTTATTTTCTTTAAACCATGTTTTGTTAAAAATGTCAAAATTGTTAAGAACTTTTTATTAAATTTAGACCACAGATAGTGTAAATGATGCTTAAGAAATTGGTGTAGGTCTCATGTTCGTTGAAATGCCTGATTTTATGAAAATAAAAAAAAAATTAAAACTCTTCCGCCTCTTCCTACAACTATAACTGTTAAGATACTTTTTAAAATGAAATGTGTCTCTCAAAAACAAATCCTAAAAAAGATTCTGAATTTTTTGAAAACGAGTATTTTTGTGTAATTTGGTGACAAAATAATTGCCTGCTCAGAATTTACACTACGATTTACGCCACGAGAACGTAATTCCACGCAGTTGGATGTTTCGTATGTTAGAATCTATATTATTTTATATTTCTTTGTTTCTTGTATTTGACCTTTTTTATACATTTATTTACACATTGAGCTTTTAGAAATTATTGAAAACCTATTTGAAGTATATGAAGTAAAAATTTCTAGCCTTCAGGGAATATCAGATTAGAATTTAACAATGATAATACGCGCCGCGAATCGGTAACAGAATTTCTGTAAATTAGTCTCATTGTTGGGACATAATGTTGCGACCCACGCGTCGGTATCAAGCCGTAAGGCCAGCACCCGACCTGAGACGTCTTGGGGGTGGCGAACAATTCGCCGGATGGTCAGCTAGCTCAGTTAGACGTCCCAATGTGGACACAAATAATAAAAAAAACAAGAATAGGGGGGTCAGGGTCGTGAAGAACGTTTTGGATTCGATGCAAATTACTAAAAACTCGAGTTAGAATCACTTTTCACTTATTTTAGTATATTCTAGAAAATTGCTGCTGTGACAATTACATGAAAGACATTCAAAACAATCAAATACACCATAACTATGACTGGCTGGAAGAAAAAACCCAACACACACTAATGACTCAGTACACAACCTCTTACTCTCATTTATAACACAAATTTTTCAATGAACACACTTTCAGCAATACTGAGAATCGTTAAAAAAAGTATTACTTTATAAAAAAGAAAAATTGAGAATCAAAGCTAGTAATTCTGAATTAACACTGCTTTAAAATGAAATACTCTCTCTCTCTAAAATTCAGAGAATAATTAATATTGGAATTCGTCTCTTACTCAGACTCTTATTCACTAATTTACAATATTACATTTTCGAATCATTTTAAAAGAAAAGATTGATTCTGTCCTCACGTGCTAGAAATAGGAAACAAATGTACTTTTTACTTTCTTTATCTTTTAGTATAGCAAATATGTTACTCTCCCCTCTTTCTACGTAAAGAATTCAGAATAAGCTTTCTGTTTAAAATTAATTACTCCTGTCGATATAAAAACAGTTCATTTGGCACGACCTTACTTTTATTCTTCTCGGCCGCGTCGGGAAGTCCGCTGCGCTTTCTTCTACCCTTTCCTCGGTGTTGTTGGTGGCCATGGAGCGTCGGAGCTTGGGTTGAAATTCAGTCGCCCACCAGAAACGCGTTCTCCGTCTCGTACAAGGTTTATATTCTTTCGTACTCTCATATAAATTTTAATTGACTTCCAATTATGACTTAATAACTAACTGGATATTCAGAATGTTGAATTAAATCCAGAGATCAACCTTTTTATACGAGCACACAAAATTCAAGAGAGTAAGTAATAAAACTGGAAGGAAAAAATGAATGCAACTATTAATTTACTGCCACATGTTCAAAAACTCCACTCCCTTCATTCTCCTATTATAAATGCACAACGTCTCTTATCATCTTTCTCTCAAGATTACGTTCAAATCAATTTATAATGGGATATTTACCTCTTCTTATCTTCCTGAAGGGTTCTATAAAAGATGCCGATCTGAAGTCCGCTGCAATATGAATCCCTGGCGTGTCGTTATCGGTACGTCTGCACAGTTCAGCTGCTAATCTCAGAAAGAACTTTTTCTTTCGTCTGACTACCGGTCTCGCACGATCTATTGTGGCGCTCTCTATTGACCTAATTTTCAGTTAGCATTCTTTCGTATTCTTCCGCGTTGGCGCGCGTTCGAACTGTTCATTTCTCTCGCTCTGTTAGGTCTCATGTGACACGTTTTCGAAGCAGTTAAGGAAACGGACGGTCACAATGTATCTGTATGACAAGCAGTTATAGATGTCAAATTTGTGTTGATATTTGCTTGAAAATATTTAGTTTCTTCACCAAATGTAAATCTTTGTAATGAGTTTTACAAAAAAGTTGTGAATTGTAACAATTCGGAGAGAAATTGTGGCATAAATCGGAGAGAAATTGTGGCATAAATCGTATTACATAAGTCATACTGAAGGCGAGAAAGCATGTGCTGTTTGAGTACCACTAATTATATTCTAAAAATATGAGAATGACGTTAAATATTATAATGACGATATTGCATAAATTTAACAGTCTAATATTGGGCAGGGAATCCGATTTGTGAATTTTTGTTGTAGATCGATACTATTTATGATTACAAGATAATTAATTTATGTTTGGAAGTAAAGAATTGAGGCACTCACCTGCGGTGAACTAGTATGGAAGTTTAATATATATGGAACCTATTGATCAATCATTTTTCGGTGAAATTATTCATGGATCAATAGTATTACTTGTACCAGATTTTCGATTCAATTTATCAAACAGGGACGCCTTAGAAAATAGAGGAAATTTAGGTGATAACTAGGCAACTATAAACGATAGATGAAAGACACCATTGGACTTTGGACATTTTACTTCGGCCTAGGATCATCCGAGAAGCAAAAAAAAAGGACGTGCAAAGAGTTTGCGTAAGCAATAAAAAATTCTTAACGACCAATTGATGAAATATTGAAGGCAGGTTAACGGGGCCTGGTCATAAGTAAAAACGAACTACAAGATGGTTGTTTGCCGACGTTTTGGAAAATTTATTTCCATCCTCAGGGCTGAATAATACGAAGAAAGAAAACCACACATTCACGTTTTTTTCACGTTTTTTAGAAAATTATTTTGTAATTTTTTAACAGTGCAAATATTACACGCTATGTTGCACGAAAACTTCTAAAATTTTCAAAACAATGTATATGATCTTAATGTAAGATATACTAATGAACAACAAATTTCACTTGAAGGAAAAATCCTTGTCTTCAATTTTATATTTGTAGGAAGAAGCCGACAAAGTTTCAAACACTTGCATTTTTAGATACTTTAGAGTTTACCGTGAAAATCGGACCTATGTCACCTTTATAAGTGTACTTTACTCTATTCTATCAATAAATTTAAAGAAATAATTTGGTGTCGTTTTTGAGAAAATTTTGATTACTACGTATATTACTCGGTATATACGTACATCTACGAGAAAGTAGTATGAATGCAGCATGACAATGGTGATCCCCTCCATAAAAGTCATGTGCACCTACCCTCGATAAAATATGACAGCCCTGGTAGGTTGCGCGTTCACATGGTCCCGGAATGGCAAACACGCGACCAAAAAATGGGAATCACAACGTTATCGTGCATTCCAAGAGGCCTTCTAATTTTCTTTTGTGGAATTATAAATGAAATTTTATAATTTCTATAACTAAGGAAGACTTCTTATTAATTTAATGAACAGTTTTCTGACCAATTTTTCTTCCAGAAGTACTCACAGCATCTCCTCAAGACCGCCTCGTAGGGGCGAGGCGCGTGTTCTTTCCTTGAAAGACCGCTGCGCCGCTGTGTCGGAATGCGGCTACCTTGGCCACGGCTTAGAAGACCGTGTCCCGCGGGTCCAGATAAGATCATTCCAGAAGTTAACGGCGCGCCGAAAGAAAGTGAGCGATTGACATCCGTCGATTTCGTGATCGCTAAAGCACGAGCGTTTCTCGAAGTGATTGGGTCCCACCGGCTTCGGCAATGAAGGAGACATAACACCCTTGGATAAAGACATCAGTGGTGGGTATATTACCTATATTGTAGAATGTATTAGATAGCGAAGGGAGGCGCAGTGATGACAAGAGAAGAGAAAGGAGAAGAGAGAGGGCGACAAATGCATATGTTAACGTAATTTTATTTTCTCGTATACGTACGTTCTCGTATCTCGTATACGGAGTAATATCGAGAAAGCTACGTAATGGTGCACGCAAAAACGGCAAATATTCAGCACAAAAATTCATTGCCGGGTCCTGACAAAAAAGGTAGGATAAATCCAGTTGCTACATTAAGAAAAAATCCTCTAACTCGTGGTGTAGCCAGAATCCATGTTTTGTGGCTCCTTGATACCGAAAAAACCAATTGAAAGCAAAACGTCCGTCCATTTGTCCATCCATCTGTCCGTCCGTCTGTGAACACTACTAGCGCTAAACCATCCGTACAATCTTTTCCAAATTGAAGAATCCCCAGTCGATCTGGCTCTAGTTGAAGCATTGAAATTTTGAAAACATTATTTTATATTTGGGAGTACTTTACATCAAGCCCCTCGGACATTTTCAAAATTTTCTCAAAAACAGCTCCAAATGTTTCCTTCAAAGTTTCAGTAGAAGTAGTACCACATGCACCCTATCCGAGACATAAACGCCATATTGCTTTTTTCAAAAATTACAAAATGAAACATTTGACTTGTCTCTCCGTTGGTAATACATCAGAGGCGATTTCCTTACATTATTATATTTATGAGGACATGTGCTTTAAATAATGTCAAGTAAAGTTTCTCGAAAACTCAACAGTTTTCTGTAAATATGACCTCAAAATTCCGCATTTTCAGAAACTTTCAAAAGGCATTTTCTCAAAAACTGCTCCAAATTTTTTCCAATGGATAGTACTAATTTCTTTGTTTAATATGACATAAAGCTAATTTCGGTGTACTTATGTTTTTTCAAAAATTAAATAAATGTAATTTTTCAAAATATCTTTTACGCCGTTAATATGCGCATTTCCATCAATTTGTATACATTATTACATTTGTGAGTGTTTGTGCTTCAAATGACTTTTAATGAAGTTTTTCGAAAACAATAGATTCCTGAGAAAAAGCTTCAAATTTTGCATTTACAGTAACGCTTAATGCCATTTTCTTAAAAACGGCTCCAAATTTTTCAATGTAAGTTTATAATTAGGATCAGGTTTTACTTTCCTTTAATATTCTTGAAGTAATATTTCGGTTCTACTATTAACAAAGCGGAAAGTTCAGAAAATGTTAAAAAATGTACTTTGGGCGATGATAAATGTCATCTGGAATGAGGATAGGGCAAGACCATAAAGGCTGTCCACACCAAGTAAATTAGAAAACTTTACGACGAGAAAGTCTGTGCCATTCTGTAGCACCTCTAGTTACTTTCTCGTATACGTATGTATATACGGAGTAATATGCGTAGTGTAAAAAAAAGTTATGTAATGCTTCGCGAGAAACAGCGGAATTTCGGCAAAAAAAATTCATTGCTGCGCCCTGATAACGAAAAAGTAGATAAATCCAGTTGCTAAATTAACAACAAAAATCCTCCAACAGGGTAGCCAGAATCCGTTTTTTGGGTCTCCTTGATACCGAAAAATCAATTGCGAAAACGTGTGTCCGTCCGTCTGCGAACAACTACTTGCGCCTAAACCATGCGTAAGACATTCTCCAAATTGAAGAAACCCCTATCTGGCTGTAGTTCAATCTTTAAAATTTTGAGAAACATTCTTTAAATTTGGGGGTACTTTACATGAAGCAACTGGAACATTTTCAAAATTTTCTCAAAAACATCTTCAAATTTTTTCTTCAAATTTATAGTGAAAATAAAGTAAAATACGATTATGAAAGTGGCATAGGTCTGATTTTCAGTGTTAACTGAATTTTCTATTATTGCAAAAGTTTGGCGTCTTCCTACAACTATAAAATTGAAGACGGATTTTTTCTTCAATTGAATTTTTTGTCCACAATTAGTTTTTTCACGAAGGTTATCTACATATTTTTGAAAATTTTTGTAGTTGTTGAGCAATATTCCGTTCAAAATGTGCAATTTTAAAAAATAACAAACAAAAATCTCATAAGCGTCCGCGAATTTGTCTTTAAACTTGTCGTAGTGATAGTGGTAAATGCACCCTATAAGAATATATAAACGCCATATTGCTCGCAAAACTTTCTGGAGATGCTTGCCGTACCAAACAAAGTGACCTTTTGCGTAGTTCTGAGATGTTTTTCTTGTAGCTTCAGACTTTTTCCAGCCTTCTGCCAATCCTTGGTAACTACATTTGCCGACACTACGAGAGGTACAATCTCCACGCTTTGCAGTGTACGTACTGTAGCCAACGCAACAGCTAGTGGCTGGTTTCTTTTCAGTTGACATTAGGTTGTCGTCTGTAGGAACCGAGACATCAATAATCATAGCTGTTCTCGTTATTTTATCATAAGTAATATCACGAAAAGTGCTGTGCTAGCCGGTAATGTCACGACTCGTGTAGCGAAAAGTGATATTTAGTGTGACTATATCACGAATTAAGACATTACACCAGTCGAATGGATAATTTAAATCTCAGGAATGACGAAAAAGAGAAATATTACTCAAAATTGCAACCGGAATATGTGAAACTTTAATTCAGCTCCGAGTTATCACTGCCTTCTGGAATAACTTATAATCAAATAAAATATGAATAACAGTGCATAATAGTGAATAACAGTGCATTAATGCAGAATATGATTTCAAATAGGTGTCGATTTTATGGTAATAAAACTTTCCAAAAACAATTATAACAAAGCTACTTACAAGTAAAATTTATTAAAACACAATTAAAATTGTAGGGAGTTGTTTTCCTTGTCTTGCTATTACGTGAAACTATTTGAAATTTAAGGTGTACAAGCTGAATTTGCAGCAGAATTCCTCATTTTAGAATGGGTTGAACATACTGTATACACATTAAAGTATTTTTCTGAATAATTGTGGTTGTAACGTTCTACAGTTTTGAAAGCATGTTCTTTCTACTCATCATCTAATCTTCACATATTAAATGACCAAAATATGTGTAATTTCTTCATTTATAGTTTGTGATGTCATAGATTCTTGCTTAGCATTGGTTACTTACGACGCGGACAGACATGAGTGAAATAGTCAAATAAAACTATGTCTGGTCTGTTTGCTTCAACGGTCTTGTCGGTTATAATTGTGCTTGTTATATCTAAAACAATAGACCAAGTCCATAAAAAGTAATTTTATTATCCCACACTTTACAACAGAGTGTACTATAGACAAGCGCAAGTGACGTATTACCAGAAGTGCCGAAAGAATGCCTAGTCGCCGTTCGCCAGTAGATGTCCAAAATTAACTTTGCCAAATAGCCGAAAATCCAGGAGAGAAAGCCCGTTGCCTTGCTGGTCGCTAAACATTTCACTTGCAATCGTAAACCACTGCTTCGCTTCACGCCGGGATCGCTTGGACTGCTCTTGGTTCCTGGAGAGGGCTCATTTAAACCCCTGCGGACTGAAGGTTCGCCGGCCAGTTCAACCGTATGGCCTGTGGCGCGTTGCAGCGCGCCGACTGAGGCGTGACGGTGGCGCGCCTTCCGCCCGCTCTGCTCTCTCTCGGCCGCCGGTCGAACTCTCCGGGAGCG
This sequence comes from Teleogryllus occipitalis, assembly GCA_011170035.1. Classification (NCBI taxonomy): domain Eukaryota; kingdom Metazoa; phylum Arthropoda; class Insecta; order Orthoptera; family Gryllidae; genus Teleogryllus; species Teleogryllus occipitalis. The sequence continues at coordinate 38,116 of BLKR01010927.1, forward strand.
ATGACGTCTCACCGCTGGGCTCCTGCGGCGGGTCTTTCAATAGCTCGCGGGCGGCCATTGCTGTGCTGTCCCACAGTATCCGTGCTAGATCATTACTGATAACTCATAATACTCAGGCTTACACTTACAATACGGCTGCTCTTGTTCTACTACTTTATATTGTGACAATACCGAATACCTCATCTTTAAACACGTATAATTTCCTTTTAAAAGCTGCGTCGCAAAATACGTGTTCGAGCATGTTTGCGCCGGTTCCTGGGCGAAGGGTCAATTAGCTACGAGCAGCTGCGACTTTCTGCACCACGGCGGCGCCCAGAAGAGGGAGGGGTTTGTTTAGCTAACTCACCCATACGGCCGCGGTCTCTCCTTGAGGATTTCGAAAAACGCCGGGACTTGGTAGCGTCGCGGCCCACCCAGTAAGTTTATTTACACCAGGTGCTATATGATTATAGAGTTAATGTATTTATTAAACAATCGCAGCAAACGCGCTGTTTGAACATTTTCCCATTTTTCCACTCAGGTTATCTATGAGACGTCCTGACCGATTGGCGGAGAATTTAGTAAGGCGTAGGAATTTCTGACCAATCACATAACCTTTTTCAAAATTTTAACAGATCCTTCTAGAACTTTTGGGTAAGAAGAGGGGACAACACAGGCCTTGGGCAAGCTCGCTAGAGCCGGTCACAAGAGACGCTCTCGGGCATGAGATGTGTTCGGGTGGGGGTGTTCGGATGGGTTCTACCTTTAGCAATTACGTGATTATCTAACCACTGCAGTTGCGTTTTAACACTTGAATAAACTTATCTATATATTTGATTATATTATTATTGTATATATTTACTTATCTATATATAAACTATATATTTGCATAAATCTTACTTATTTCTAAAATATTGCGAGGAAGAGCTTCAGAAATGTCTACAGGAGACTTTCTTTTTTTGTAGTTCTATTAAGATGTGAATATTTACTCACATCTGTTCCATGATTTTAAGATGCAGTTTGTGAATATGGTATCTTTACCGAAATATGTTGGCTTCCCTAATTTATCCTGGGTTTCAGAAAAGATCGGGTTTGCACTTCTTCTACGCAGGTCAACAATCTCCATGGGACAGGGCAAAGCCTCACCTACAATTTTTATTCTTTTTGCAATCTTCTCTTCTTTTGTTGTAATTTTATAATTTATTTTAAAATAACTTGTCGAATCAAGTTTTGCATAGGTAAATGTCTTTCTTCTAATTATCTAATTGAATGAATGAGGACAAGTCAGAGAAATCCTTCTATTTGCAATTTTTGCAAGTGAGAAAAAAAATTAATTTTGAGTAAATCCAAAGAGTTCTCAGTTCGTGTAAACTCTTGCCAACATTTTCTACTCGCACGAGTGAAATGTTCTAATTTGTATCCTTTCAATAACCGTTATATCATTAGTTCGGTCATTTCATTAATATATGAGTGTTTTTGTTTTGTAATTGAAATGTGAGAACGATAAATACGTAAATTGCTTGTCGTTCATTTTGGCGTGTTCATTTCTAAATAAAGTCAGAATTTTTTTGCTTTGCTTCTTGCGGCAGTTTTCACCGGTTCTATTAAAAGCACCGAATCAACGATAAAAAAGAACGTCTTGATCATGGAAAAGTACAAATGACACTTCTTGGAACTGCGGTTAAATACAGTCCGTATTTAAATTTATCAGATATTCACAAACACGGTCGATGTTTTTGAGGGGCATAATAGCTGTCTGAGGTCAATGTTATCTTTGAGAAATGGTTTTCACTTCTGTGTCGAATACAATGAATGCAGTCCACATTTTAAGTAAAAGTAATAGAGAAATGTGGTGACGCAAGAATATTAATTAATCAATGTTTTAGTAAAAACCGTCATTCAAGGTGATCTTGACTATTTCTGACACTGGATGTGACCCAATGGTCAACACTTCTAAACTGGATAGTAGATCAGTGAGAAACAGGTTTATTAGTGTTGAGCCAAGTTATTCTGTTTTTCTCTCAAATCAAACATAAACTTGCACAGGCACAGACTTGAAAGCCAACGTGACAATCCAGTGACTCGACGGCAATGTTTTTAGAAAGTTCTTAATGGAGAGATGACTCATGCACACCTCTGATACTTTGCCAAAAGGTTGATGTTCGTAGAAAGGACTCTATAACACTCCGCGTCACGTCTATTCCAATCAAGTAACGTTTTTAGACAGATTTGTACAACGCAATTCGAAAATAACACTAAGGGCCAATGTTTGCTACTTTGGAAGTAGGAAACACACACACTTACTGCTGCATGTTGAAGCAGGTTGTCTCATACGACCGTTCCTCCTTGCAAGATGCATCGACTGCCCAATGTTCTACAGTCTTCCACGCCTAAGCGAGCTTCGCTAATGAGTGCAAAGCAATAATTACTTCAACTTTCGGAGAATCAGTGACACACCACACATTTTCTTGACACCTAGTTAATATTATTTAAAATAAAAAAATGAATAAAAAGAACTTCATACATCAAAAGAGTAATTTACATTAAAAGTGCCGAAAGTGGCGTTCTCAGGAAGAGTTATGCTTCAATTATGAGAGTTTCTTGACTTCTGAAATGACCCTCGTGTGTATATTAGGATGTATCGAAAAAATAGAAGTCAATGGCTTAGTGAAAAAAGTCAGTTTTTGATGAAAGAATAGATAGTACAGCACCAATATAACCGTTTTTACAATGGGTTTAGGGGTGTCACAAACCCCATGAACACCCAATTTTCTGCCTTTTTCGCAAGTTTAAAAAAAGTATGAACAAATATTATTTCATGTTATTGTTTACAACGGATTTTCGGCTGAGGTGTTGCCCACGTTACCCCGCAACCCCTTAATGATCATCAAACATTACTTGTTTGACTCACGTGTGCCCCAGTCGCCAGAATATGACCAATTTTACGTTACAACCTTAGACACTAGACACATTAGACACTTTTCAAATGGTTATAGCTCCGTAAACTTTTATCCAAAATACTTTCAATTTAGATAAGATTAAAGATTGAAATCTATACTTTAAGGCCTTTGCTTACCCTAATTTAACTATTCTGCAGTCGAATAAATCTGCGCCGCGCGCCATCACTGATTTCAATCCACATTTGAGCAACACTGCTGTGACTGATTTCTCTATTCTCTATTAGGCTGCATTAAATATATTTGTAAAGAAATGAAACGGATTTTGATGTTACTAGACCTCAAAGAACACTACATGGCATTTGGAAACTACGAGCTATTTTTCCCCGTCTTTGACTGAGTGCAACAGAGCACGCTTCAACCCGCGCCCGCGCCCGCGTCGCCGGAGAAGGCGCGCTCACTCATACATTCTGAAAGGCCACCCTTTTCTTTCAGGTTTCTTCTGCATTTCAAAAACTCTGTTACAATTACCATGCGCGAGCCAAAAAAGCAAGCAGCAAACGGCGCTGCATATTTTAAAACTAAGAATTTTTCAAACTAATTGTTCATCTCAGTTGTTACTTCCATTTATATTAAATACTTATTACTTTTATGTTACAAACTTAATAAGTATGATGTTTAAAATGGAATTAAATTGTGTATATGAAGTTCAATTATTCTATTCACTTCAGTCCTGGTGTACACAATATGTTCACACACCACACTTATTATGATAAATACTCTTCATAATATTTTTGACTTCTGCATCTTTGTGGATTTCAATTGTGCCTTGCAAGATATATATATATATATATATATATATATATATATATATATAGTGACGTTATGGGATTAGAAAACCCCATAACGCCAACATCAGTTACGAAAAGAAGCCCACGAACAGAGAGGAGTAGGGTACGCGGCGGAGCGATGGCTTGTAAACGCGCCATCTACTCACAGATTTTCGATCTCTGACGCCCGAACTAGCGAATAATGTTTTTTCCGGGAAGTCACGAAAAGAGGAGAATATTCACCCCTCCAAAATTTCCCCAGGCGCGAGTACTATAAGAATCGCGGCGCGCCTCGGAGGAGCCCTCTATGATTGCAGCAGCGACGGCGACTAGACTGAGTTCTGAAGGCGATTGTAACTTGAAAGCATTATTTTAACTTGGTAGTTAAAAGTTAGCTTGAGAAGCGTATCAACGAAAGTGATGTAATTGAGAAGTGGAGTGCACGAACATTCTTCGCATTAACATTCACAATGTTTGAGAGAGCAAGTGAAGTGATTGTTTGACTTCGAAATAATTTCAAATTTGTAAAATTCGCGCAGAAGGACATTAACTAAATCCAGCATCTCATATTGCACGCTGAGACCACACACGCACAAAGTGTGGTAGGTAGGCCGAGCATTTAAAGCATAATTTGAGTAACATTAATTATTCGAGGCTGGAAGCGCGAACGAACTTTTACGAGGCGCGGCAGAAGAAAGGACGACCGCAGGAAGAGAAGCGTAGGCGAGAAAGATTTGGACTGGAACGAGAATCGTACGAGTCCGGAGAACGGGATAAGGGTGTGGAAATTGGAGGCGTGGCGGAGTCCAGAGCTCGAGGGAAGGAAACTGGTAACGTCGTGGGACAGCAAGTGAAGACGGGTTGCAACGCGAGGCTGCGAGCGGTAGAAAATCCACAAGGTCACCTACAGGCGAGTGATGCGGAGCTGTTGAGGTAAAAGAACTGGAAACTTGTATGCGGCGATCAGTTGGGGAAAGAGAATAGCAGTAAATACACGACAATTCGTGTTAAAAGTGGGTGAAAGGTCAGAATAGGTGGGAGAAGTATTCCGAACGATGTGAGTGGCAGTTTCAAGTTCATT
>BLKR01010928.1:0-42902 GCA_011170035.1 Teleogryllus occipitalis
ATATATATCGGCCTATATAGGCCAATATATAGATCGCTAAGGCAGTAGTGTTGTAGTGAACTCGGACCGAAGGGTCGTGGGTTCGAGTCTCACGCCGGGAATGGTTGTATTTGTGTTCGTCCTTTTACCCCTCAACATCACGCTTTCCTTTCATTTTCATAGTTACCGTGACGTTATCTCCAGTAGTGGTCGCTAATGACCTAGATGTTGATGCGACCTTAAATAACAAAACAAAAAGAAATATTGCACTGGCAATCATCGATATTACGTATCGTATGCGGATGAAATGAGAAAGTATGTGCTAATGTACCTTTTCTGAAAATGAGATTGTTAGTAGGTTTAACTGTAACTGTGAACTGTATGAATTTTATTTTCAAACGACAATGTTTCTCGTTGTATAGAATGCAGGGGTGGATTGCTGAAATTATGTTCATGAATTTGCTTTGAAATATTATTTGTATGCCATTTTCTAGTGTTGCAAATATAATATTTAAATGGTAAAAGGTAATAGGTTTGTTGGAAATTTTATAGATTCACAATGTCATATGTGCTTGTCAATGTCATTTATTTCACTAGTGGTTTGAAACATTTCAAGACGCGTACTAACGACCGGACTTCTCTGAGAAATTTAAAACGAGTGGAATTCTGTTAGGGTTCATTAATCATCTTAGACTTTTTCAGGTACAACCGTTATAACAGATGCTCCATATGCCCTCTATCGGCGTCGATACACTTCTGAGTAGTTGAACTTCTGATCGAGCAATCTTTTTCAATGTGTTCTGAGTGATTGCAGCATATGCCGTTTCAATTTATTCCACATACAACTCCGTTGAATATCTACTTGTGGGAAGGTCTTAAGGATGATGTAAATCGTAGAAAACCAGCTAGTCTGGCAGCGCAGTGGGAATAAATTAAAACGGTATACACTGCCTACGGTGAGGATACTTTCGTAAATGTTACTCGAGTAGTAATTCAACTTCTCAACGTCAAATCAATACAGAGTAGAACAAGAAACGCTTAAAACAATGGTGTAGGTTTCATTTTCGTTGAACTCTCAGTATTTTTGAAAATTGCAAAAACTTAACATTTTAAAACTATACAATTGAAGATAGAGGCTTTGTCTTAAACAAAATATGTTCTAAATATCACCCTGAGCCTCGCCCCTAAAAAGAAATTTATTTATTTATTTATTTATTTATTTATTTATTTATTTATTTATTTATTTATTTATTTATTTATTTATTTATTTATTTATTTATTTATTTACTTATTTATTTATTTACTTATTTATTTATTTATTTACTTATTTATCTACTTATCTATCTATTTATTCTTATATTTGCTTGTTTGTTCATGTATTGCTTTAACCCTTGGTTGGCGGGCAGGGCTGGAGCCGCTGCTGCGCGAGCAGGGCGACCTGCTGCGGCCGGCGCCGACTGCGCGCGCGCGGCAGCGGGCGGAGGCCTTCCTCACCAAGAAGATCGAGCAGCAGCTGCGCGCGGGCTCCATCGCCGCCACGCCGGCGCTCTTCCTGCGCCTGCTGGAGACGCTGCCGCTGGGCTGCCGCGCCGCCGACGCGCTCGAGCGCCTGCGCTTCGCCGCCGCCGCGCTGCGCGCGCGCATCGCCCTGCTGCGCCGCGCGCTCGCCGACAGCCCCTTCGCGCGCACGGACGACCTCTACAGCTACGCCCGCAAGGTGCGTCGAAAGGACGCTCCGCAAGAGCCCCTGAACGCGAACGCCGACGCGAACGGATACGCAAAGAAAGTTGAATGTCGGACGTGTTGAGGAGGCGTTCGCAATACGACGGGAACGTGAAGCTAGACGGGAACGGACACGCGAACAGGAGCGCGAACGGGAACGCGAACGGGAACGTAAGAAAAGTTGAACGACGGACATCTCATATAGGCGTTCACTACACGACGGAAACGCGAAGCTTGACAAGAACGGGAAGGCGAATGGGAACATAAAGAAAATTGAACGACGGACATCTCAAGCAGGCGTTCACAATACGACGGGAAAGCGAAGCTTGACAAGAACGAGAACGCAAACGGGAACGTAAAGAAAATTGAACGACGGACATCTCTGGCAGGCGTTCACAATACGACGGCAACGGGAACGCGAACGGGAACGTAAGGAAAGTTGAACGACGGACATCTCAGGCAGGCGTTCACTAAACGACGGGAACGCGAAGCTTGACAGAAACGGGAACGCGAACGGGAACGTAAAGAAAATTGAACGACGGACATCTCTGGCAGGCGTTCATAATACGACGGCAACGGGAACGCGAACGGGAACGTAAGGAAAGTTGAACGACGGACATCTCAGGCAGACGTTCACTAAACGACGGGAACGCGAAGCTTGACAGAAACGGGAACGCGAACGGGAACGTAAAGAAAATTGAACGACGGACATCTCGAGCAGGCGTTCACAACAAGGCGGTAACGGGAAGGATGGTCAACATTTCTCTTGGCCCGGGAACGGGAAGCCTCTCGACCAAGGAAAGTACAACAAATGGTGGCGAAGCTTTCCAACTGATCGAGCGCATGGCACTGGTCTGCAGGGGAATTGAGTGTGTAATGCGATATCGTGGTTAGAGCGAGGATTTGCGAGGTTAGGGTATGAAGTGGGTTTTATTAGTCATTGTTGTTTTAGTTCATTTTAGTTATTACAGAATGTTTTACTATTCATATTAATACTTAGCATTAAAATTTTGCACGCAAAAGATTTTTCATATGTTTTGTTAAAGCACATTGGAGATGTTCATTGATAAAATGTTAGTTGTATTTCTCATAAGTTCGTTGTATTTTTTGTTTTTATTCAGTTATATTTTTTCTAATTAATATTCTTTCCTTAAAATATGCATTTCTCATAGTAGCACACCAAACAGACAGAGCAAAGCAAAGAATGAAAACAGTAGCTTAGTTCGAAGTGCTTTGGTATCGGCAACTGTTTCTTGAAGGTGTCTTTACTGCTGCTCTTCTCGTTGGCGTTTCTTGTGAAGCGCACGTCTCTCGCGTTCCCTTTCCCGCCTTCGCCTTCGCGTTGAAGTTCCCGCTCGCGGGTTCTTGCGGAGAGGCTTTCACACGCACCACACTTCCACAAATGCCGGGAGTCGAGTCGGGCGCTTAGAGCTTGACCCGGCTGCTGCGGTGCCCCGCTGGTGGGAGATACCTGGTTGGGGAAACACCGCAAGTCGACTTTGCAGGTCCGCGAGTGATCTTATTAGCCAGCGTGGAGGATCATAGCTACCTTCTATATTAAAACCATGCGCTACACTTACGGGACTAGCCCCGGAATCACTTGTCAATCAATCAATTCAATGATAAAGAATATTTTACCACATTCTCAGATAACCCCAGATGTTTCATTTTAATTGGCGCCTGATATTGATCACACTCACTCCCCTAAAGCCGTTTGGTCTAATGTTTTCTGGGCAGCTATAAAAGCAAGGAAATCTTCACGAGCCATTTCAATTCATAAGGTCAGATGGGGATGGCGTAAATATGACTCAATTTTTAGGTCTGTACACCCTGAAATGTAGTGGACTTAAAACAAGAATGAATGTTGTTTCAATCAGAATTAAAATTGGAGAGTTTAATCACGATTGCATTTTAAGATTTTAAAACGAGAGAACACTGAAGATTTAAACAACATTTAATTTTGAGGGCTAAAAAGTTAATTTTGTGAGCTCAAAGACGAATGAATAATGTTATATTACTTATTGAATTTTGGAAAGTAATTCGCGATTGCATTCTCAATTCTCAAAACTATGAAAGCTCTAACAGAATATCAGTGTTGAGAACTTGCATACGTTGCGAATTTGAGAGCTTAAAGAAACTTGCATTTTGAGATATTAAAGAAGAGTAAACTTGGCTTCCACATAATTTAATCACTTGTATTTAGTGAGTTAACCACGATTTTTTTATAAAGACAAACCTCATCAGATCTAATGGCTAGCTTTCAAAGCGTGTCATAACATGTTTTCGTCTTTCATTTCAACTGAAGTTACGTGAAACTACATTTTAACACCATGAAGGAGAATGAACTGTACGGAATTAAATTAATTTAAATAGTAAATTAACTTAAACAGTATTGAACTTTGTGAGCTCTAAGGGAATTGAATTTAGTGAGCTGTTTTTAGTGAGTTGGATTAACTACGACTGAATGTTCAAATCTTAAACCGAATTGATTTTAGTGAGTTGGATTAAAGATAATTGAATTAGTAAGTTTCAACATGTATAAACTGTTAATAACTTAAACATTATTGCAGTTTTTGAGCTTAAAGAGGATTTAACTTATTGAGCTGAGTTTAGTGAATTGGATTAAAGATGATAGAATTAGTAAGCTTCAATATGTCTGAATTTTTAGCAACTTAAACAGTATTGAGCTTTCTAAGATTAAATTGACTTTAACTTAGCTGATTTTAGTGAGTTAGATTAAAGATAAATTGAAAATTTGGTAAGCTTCAGTATTTGTGGATTGTTAGCAACTTAAAGAGTTTTAACATTGTGAGCTTAAAGAGAATTTAATTTATTGAGCTGAGTTTAGTAAGTTGCATTAAAGATAATTGAATTTTGTATTCTTGAATATGTATGAATTGTGAGCAAATTAAACAGTATTAAAATTTTTTAGCTTAAAGAGAATTGAATTTATCGAGCTGACTTTAGTAAGTTGCATTAAAGACAATTGAATTACTCAGCTTCCATATGTATGAATTATTAATAACTTAAACAGTATTTAACTTCGTGAGCTTAAAGAGAATTGAATTTAGTGAGTTGGATTAAAAATAATTGAATTAGTAATGTTTAATGTGTCTGACTTGTTAGCAACTTGAACAGCATTGAACTTTGTGAGCTTAAATTGAATTGAATTCAGTGAGTTGGATTAGAGATGATTGAATGAGTAATGTTCAATGTGTCTGACTTGCTAGCAACTTGAACAGCATTGAACTTTGTGAGCTTAGATTGAATTGAATTCAGTGAGTTGGATTAAAGATGATTGAATGTGTGTGACTTGCTAGCAACTTGACTTGCCTCGCAGGTGCTGCGCGCGAGCGCGTCGCTGGCCGCGGGGGCGGGGGCGGGCGCGGGGGCGGGGCTGGCGCCGCGCGAGGCGTCGTGCGTGGCGCGCGCGGCGCTGCTGCTGCGGCCGCGCGTCTGCGCCGACGAGGCCAACGCGCCGCCGCCCGCCGGCGACGCCGCCGCCATCTTGGGCGCGCTGCGCGACGACGCCTTCCCGCCCGACGTGGTGGCGGCGCGCGACGCGCTGGCGGCGGCGGCGGCGGCGGGCGACCTGCGCGCCGCGGCGCACGCCTTCGAGCCCGCGCTCTACGCCAGCGACGGGCTGGCGCTGCCGCTGGCGCTGCTGCAGCACCTGGCGCTGCGCCTGCCCAACGCGCACCCGGCCGCGCCCTACGTCGCCGCGCTCCTGCCGCACGTCAAGCTGCGCGCCGTCGAGGCCGCGCGCGGAGACTTCTACAGGTGACTCACTCCAATTAGAACATTTTCACTTCCTATTGGGTAGTAACCCGGTGGCAGTTAATTACATAAATAAGATAATAAATGGCATGCAAATAATATAATAATGGTAATAATAGTGCTAAAATTAATAATAATAATAATAATAATAATAATAATAATAATAATAATAATAATAATAATAATAATAATATAACTGCTTATTCTTAAAACATTAAATTCCATGAAAAAGAAAAGAAACGTCTACCATCCGAAGCCGCACTGAGTGTTTCACTGCACTATAACACTGAAAACATGTCCTTCATTATTTCTCTGCTCTACACTGCACGACGCCTCACTTCACTGTACAACTTGATATTCTTAGTTAACGCCCACATAAAATTAGAAATACCTTAAATTAATTTCCTTAAGTGTTGAACGCTTGGAGGAAAGGGTTCGAAGGTATTTGCAGGCAATCTATTCCAGTCCCTCATCGTTCGGTTTGTGAAAAAGAATTTCCCGACATCCGTTCTCTGCGGTCTTTAAAACTATATAATTTTAATGATTTATTTAAAAATTATACATATATATATATATATATATATATATATATATATATATATATAGTAATTATATAGTATAAATATAATATAATATTCATTTCTATTTTATCACTTGTATTTTATGAGATATTTGATGTAACTTTGTTTCTTCAAATGGAACTATACCTATTTTTCAGACTATCATGAAGAGCGTTAAGAGTCCCCTTTTCATTCATGCACTTTCGTGAAAACTGCATTGCAATATCTTCAACCGTTCAAAAGTTACAGGAGGTGCTAAAGTGACATGACTCATCCTGTATATATATATATATATATATATATATATATATATATATATATATATATATATATATATATGTAATAGTTATACAATTAAATCATATATACTAAGAATGTATCGAGAGCGGTAGTTCAGTGCATCATCTGATGTCACTGCATCGCCTCTGTCCGTGAGGTCCTATGTTCCCACTCCCCACGGCGACAGGATTTTCCACAATAGCTTGTCAGCTAGGTCGCATTTAATCGATGTCTGTATGAGAATTGTAGCTGCCGGTTGCTCTGATCTGTAGTTTTCCGTGGTTTCTTCGATCAACACCAGGCGAATGCCGGAGCAGTACTCTAACAAACGGGCCAAGGACCGCGCGCAATCTGTCCTTCCTCTTCCTTGTCCTATCCTCCCCCCTTACATGCACACATTTACACTGACATGCACGACACTACATCACATGCCGGGAGACCGGTCAAGAGCTTAGAACGTGTCCTGACTGGGGCGGTGCCCCGCTGGTGGGAGAAACCTGGTTGAGGAAAGCCCCGCTTCCCGCTAGTTTTTATTCGGACCTTAATGGTACACGTGCCATTTTCAGAAAATAATGTTTAATAATTGCCTATTTTTCGTGCAAAATTACGCGAAAAACACTCGTGTTTTTGAAAAGGTGCACATGACATTATTTAAAGATGTGTCTTATACTGCCTTATTTAAAGATCTGTCTTATAGTGCCTTATTTAAAGATCTGTCTTATACTGCCTTATTTAAAGATTTGTCTTATACTGCTACTAAAAAAAATGTTCAAAAAAGGTGACACGTGACAGTGAAATATGTTTTGTATTTGCTTGCATCTTCATTTTAATAAATCGAATTCACAAAAATGTACGTGCTGTATTGGTATTAGAGCAGACCATAAAGTTTTCAAAACACCCGAGAGCATAACGAATCAAAGAGGTCTTCAAGGGTATTAACAATACCGTTACGTATTTTGTTTCAGGTCCGTAAACACACGACAATGAACTAGTAAACCATAAAAACCTTTTTATGTCGAGCAAATCTTTTCCTCTGAAGTTCTACCAATTGTCGTTTAAGGGAGATGCACCGCTATTCCCAAAACCCTGATCGCCGTTTTTTTTAATGATGCCCTAAAAATCCTGAGACTAAATATTTCTTTGTATTTTAATAATTTAAAAAGCAAATTGTGGGATATGGATCACGGGATTGCTCAATTAATAATCACGGGATTGACCAATCCCGTGATCCATATCCCATAATTTATTAATGGTCGTGAATTCTACAATGGTTAAAAAAACAAAGAAATTTACAGAATGTTTTTATATAACTTGCAAGACAATATTACTTATCGTTGATTCACGAGAAGCAAATGAAGGTGTAAAATTTAAGTTGCGGTTGTATAAAATGAGTTTTTGCGTTACAACACTATTTGGGGAAATTGACGGTAAATTATGAGTCGCATACTAATATGGTGGTCAACAACGGTGGTCATACGCATATTAATATGGTGGTCATCGTTGTTTAGGTAAGAAGTTCCGGTTTCATCTTAAATTATTATAGGACTTACATTATTAAAGCCATTTTTAATTATAGTTTCGGCTTTCAACCTCTCATGGGATGTTCGAAAAAAAAGACACAGTTGCCATGGCAAATATGCGTCATGCAAACTCTGCTTTCTATTACAAGCTGGTCTGCCCATTAACAGGTTACAATCTAATTTTTAGTCTCTCTATGTATAGAATAGTGCAATCAGAGGTGCATTGTAAATATCCACTTTGTTCCTTAAAAAATGGATATTCCCGTCTGTACCTCCTGCAGAACGGGCTCCAAGAACAGAAAATCTTCGAAAATATTATATTCCCTTGCCATAATCAAAAAACAGAAAATGTTTAACAAAAAAATCCAGAAAGCGATTGTCGGTAAATATAGTTCTTAAATATGTAAAGTTTTCTTCAATTAGGTACTTTGGATATTATTCTGGGAGCAGCCCCGAAGGTCACCCCCCAGGGACCGAATATCGTTGGTACGCGACTGATAAGATTGCACACCATTAATATTGCAAAGTGCTTCACTCATTTGTTATGATCACAGGATATTGGGAAATTAAATTCAATTATCAAGAAATGTATTATTAATTGATAAAACCTTACTCATTGTACCCTTGTGCCATTAAGTCGTAGTAAAGTTGTAAGAGTTCATAGGCGTTATCACGTGAAGTGAAGTGCGAAACCACAATAAGCATTAACGTACCCATAATTAATTCAATAATGATCTCTATAGATGGTCTCAATCTGATACTGTGTTTTGCATATGTTTTTTTAAATTTGTTGTTTGCTAATTATTATTTGTTACGTTGTATATTATGATTGTTGTTATTATACTATTATATTAACCGATACAGGAAAGTTCTCCTTTGAGAATCGCAATATAGTAGATTTGAACAAACTACTTGCAAAAGCACTAGACACTTCCTTCTAACATAGTCAAATTTAAAAATATGCTAAATTCCATCTAGATCATCTCTAATAATACTGAAATATTGAACGGATTTATTATTAATAATATTATATAATAATAATAATAATAATAATAATAATAATAATAATAATAATAATAATAATAATAATAATAATAATAATAATAATAATAATAATAATATGGTTATGTCCGCTATACAGTGAAGTGAAATGTAGTGTAGTGAAATGAAGAGAAGTATTAGATAAGCTATAAGTCAATTTAAAGATGACTAGAAATTCATTAGAACCAGGATATCAACCGATAATTCTATTGTAATTCTAATCTTAAACGTCCGTAATAGTTTTATAATTGTCCTAATTCTAATTTTAATTATGTTTGCCACCGAGCATTACCTCAAAGCGAACTTAAATTATCTATCTATCTATCTATCTATCTATCTATCTATCTATCTATCTATCTATCTATCTATCTATCTATCTATCTATCTATCTATCTATCTATCTGTCTGTCTGTCTGTCTGTCTGTCTGTCTATCTATCTATCTATCCACTATTGTATTATTATTATTATTATTATTATTATTATTATTATTAATTTTACGAAACTCTTCCACCAGTGTTTGCGAACTGTACGCAGAATGTGTGTGTGCGTGTGCGCAGGCCGCGGACGGACGGCGACATGGCGCTGCTGCTGAACGCGTTCGCGACGGTGCCCAACATGGAGGAGCACCTGCGCACGGTGTTCGCCATGCTGCGCGGGGGCGTGGGCGTGGACTGGCGGGCCGCGCTGCGCGCCTTCCCGTTCCACCGCTTCGCGCAGCCGCGCCCGCTGCTGCTCGCCATGCTGCGCCACCTGCTGCGCGCCGCGCCGCTGCAGCTCTGCCACAAGATCGTGTTCGACTCGTTCATCAAGAGCGTGGCCCCGTTCGCCTGCGGCAGCGCGCCCGCGCCCGCCCCGCTGGCGCTCGACCCCCGCCCGCCCGCCACCGCCGCGCCCATCCCGGCCGTGGCGCGGCCGCTGGAGACGGCGCCCGAGGACTACGACGAGCCCGCGGGGCTGGAGCCGGTCACCGTCTACGACGACCTCCTCGACGAGTTCCCGTACGACACCACCACCGCGCCCACCACCACCCTGCCCCCCCGCTCCGAGGCCCGCGCCGAGGTGGGCCCCGACGCGCCCGACGACTGCGAGGACTGTGAGACGCTGCGCGTCGTCGACCTGCTCGCGCTCTTCGTCACCCTCGACGACGACACGCCCTTCCGCCTCTTCAGCACCGTGGGGCTCGCCATGGGCAACTACCACGTGCAGGTGGAGGGCGCCGAGGACGTGGACGTCACGCGGGCCGAGCTGCTGAGAGAGATTTTGGAGTACCTGCAGAAAACAGCTGAATTCCCTGCCAGCGTCGACGAAGCCATCAACGACATCGTGGACCACGTTTCGGACGAAGGCGCGGGACAATTACCACCCAAGTTTATGAACGTGCTTAAATCAGACATATACGTGTTGCTCGTTATTAAATTTAACATCTCTCTAATCGATTCTTCTGAAGAAACTACCAAACATGTATCTATTACTATGTCGAGTATCAGAGAAACAACAACTTCAAAGACTACATACTTAAAACAAACATTTCCCTCAACAACTCCTTACAAAACATTAGAAGTGAACACAGACCACAAGCAACAGTTCAGAGAGAAAGGTATCTCAATAGTAGACCCATATTCATCTCAAACGGAGGTTTTATCGACTTCAGAAGGAACGTACAATGCCACTGAAATTCCAGAGGAATCTACATATGAAACTGAAACTTTTGGCGCATCGACTTCTTCCAAAATCAGAGAGACAACAGCATACGCTTCACTAGAAGATAGTACTGAAAATGAAGAGGAATATATCGTAAAAGGGAGTTATGCAACAGATGAAGCTGCAAACGTATCAGAGCAATACACATCATCTGAAGCTGAATATGACACAAAAACGAGTTCTGTGCTGGATCAAAGCGTAATAACATCAGCGACATATGCATCTTCCCACGCGATGTCATCGACATCGGAAACCTCAGACGAGACTTTTGAAACGGAAACTGCAGAAGAGACAAGTACTGTTGATGAAAACATCCAAACATTGTACGCTTCTTCACAGACGTATGCATCTTCAGATACGTATGAATATTCGGAAGAAGATTCAGCGAAGGAGAACATTACAACAGAGTCCAGAGAAAAAGAAGGCACAAGTACATCAGAAATATATGGGTCAACCCCGACTTCTGACATTACTTCATCTTCAAATGAATCATCGGACGAGTTGACTGAAAGTTCAGATAAAATTACGCAAATGCATACATTACCACAGGCGGAAAGTGAGGAGACTACAATCCGAATCAGCAGCACGTTTGAGCAGCAAAGAAGCACTATGTCACACACATTTGTGTCCCCGGAGAACGTGGTGTTGACCACTACAGAATCACCCAGGCACACTTTTGAAACTAAAGAGGAACCTTCAGCGGATACGAGCTCTCTTATAGATGAGAGTACACCAATAGAGGATTCGTCTTGTTGTACTTCAGAAACTGAATCTTTAGCCCAATCATCAGAAACATCACAGGGAATTGCAGAAAAAACTACGGTTCAAATAGATGAAGGAGTATCCTCCTTGACGGAGACGCTCGCAACACCAAAATCATCAGACACTATTATTGAAAGTGAGGAGATAACTACTTATGAAATACCTTCAACAGAACAGGAAAAGTTTGATTTAAGAGATAAAGGAATCGTTACAGACACGCTGGCACCATTACATACAGTGGAATTGGCGACTTCCGAAACAATAGATGAAACCACTGAAACTGATAATGAAACTACTTCTGAATCAGAGTCTTCTCAGGCATATACTTTGTTCCAAATTGGACAGTCGACCACTTCAGGAACGCCAAAAGAGAGTCCTGAAAGTGAAGGAAGTGAGGAAGATATTACAAAGAAATGGAGCACTGAAACTACATCTTCTCAAACCGAAGAGATGGCTACGTCGGAATCATCAGAAGAGAGCACAGAGAGTGATGAAGAGTATGGAATTGAATCAAATCCTGCAGTTACTACGAGTTCATCAGACTCACGTCCATCCACGAGCATTCAATACTCGCCTGAATCTTCAGAAGAGACTACTGACCTAACTACACTTCATATTACACATGATGTGATTACAACAACGCCCGGATATTCATTCTCCACTGATGAATTATCAACCAAGACAACAAGCCTAGACGAAACTACAGGACCAATAAACGCCCTAAGAGATAAAGGAGTCATTTCGGATTCATTTGCTACTTTACAGTCAGACGCGCCTTCAAAGTCGGAAACAACGGTGATTCATGAGGGGCAAATACCTCAATCAAGTACATTACAGCTAACGAGTACTACTATATCAGAGATATATGCATCATCTCTAAACGAAACGGCAACATCGGAAATACCAGGAGGTAGCGCCGACATCCAGAAGGAAAAAACAACAACAAAATCGAGTACCGTCGGGGACAAGAGTTCTACACGAGAATCCTACGACGCAGATGAAATTGAACTATATTCATCTGAAGAATTGGCTGAAAGTTTAGAGGTATCGGAACATCAAACAGAGACAGAACAAAAAGAAGTTTCACATTCAACGACCTTATTTACATCAAAACTAACATCGGATATTACGGAAGGACCTAAGTCTCAAACAAGTACATTACAAGAAACAAGTACTACAACATTACTAAAATCATCTCCATTTGGAGGGATGCCAACTTCAAAACCATCAGATAAAATCAAAGAGGGACTGCGGGAAAGTGCAATCGAATCTAGCACTTTAACATCTCTGGAATCTTCTCATACGGAAGGAACGACTTTTTCGGAATCATCAGATGAAACGACAGAGAGTGGGGAGGAAATGACAGTAGAAACAAACACTCTAACATCCCTGGAATCTTTTCAAACTGGAGGGACTACTATTTCGGAATCATCAGATGAAAGCACAGAAAGTGGGGAGGAAATGACAATGGAAACAACTACTCTAACATCCCTGGAATCTTCACATACGGGGGAGACGACTTTTTCGGAATCATCAGATGAAAGCACAGACAGTGGGGAGGAAATGACAATAGAAACAACCACTCTAACATCTCTGGAATCTTCTCATACGGGGGAGACGACTACTTCGGAATCATCAGATGAAAGTACAGAGAGTGAGGAGAAAGGTACAATCGAAATAAGCACTCTAGCTTCGCTGGAATCTTTTCGAACTGGAGGGACGACTATTTCGGAATCATCAGATGAAATCACAGAGAGTGGGGAGGAAATGACAGTAGAAACAACCAATCTAACATCTCTGGAATCTTCACATACGGCGGAGACGATTACTTCGGAATCATCAGATGAAAGCACAGAAAGTGGGGAGGAAATGACAATAGAAACAACCACTCTAACATCCTTGGAATCTTCTCATACGGAAGGAACGACTTTTTCGGAACCATCAGATGAAACGACAGAGAGTGGGGAGGAAATGACAGTAGAAACAACCAATCTAACTTCTCTGGAATCTTCACATACGGCGGAGACGATTACTTCGGAATCATCAGATGAAAGCACAGAAAGTGGGGAGGAAATGACATTAGAAACAACCACCTTAACATCCCTGGAATCTTCACATACGGGGAAGACGACTTTTTCGGAATCATCAGATGAAAGCACAGAAAGTGGGGAGGAAATGACAATAGAAACAACCACTCTAGCTTCCCTGGAATCTTTTCGAACTGGAGGGACGACTATTTCGGAATCATCAGATGAGGCCACAGATAGTCTCGAGGAAAATAAGTTCGAAACAGTCACTAACATTCAGTCGCAAATAGCTGACACAAGCACTTTAGAGCAAACAAGCGCTATAACTTCACAGACGAATATTTCTGTCCAAGCTAGTGAGTTATTCACAGAAGAAACACTAGTGAGTACCACTGAAAGTAGCGAGGAAGTGGAAACGTACCCGAATACTGAGCATAGTAAGAGAACAACAACATATGCATCCTACGATAGTGAAGGATTTAGAGAAAATAAATTATCAGAAGGGAGCGGAGAATTGGATGCGACGACTGAGAAAAAAACTATTACGATAGTGGACGAGAGTACTCTCTCACCATATTCTCAAGCATCATTCCATTATACTGAACCTTTGACAACTTCAGAGTCATCTGAAACTGACCTCAAAATATCACAAGCCAGTCTGCTAGATATAAGTACCGAAATATACACTTCTTCACAGACTGAATTTTTACAATCGTCCCCGGAAAAAGTTGTGAGTACAGAGACAAATCAAGACATCACTAAGGAACTACGAGATAAAGGAATTCTACTCACCTCAATACCAACATTAGGACTCAGTGATCTTGAAGAGGAAACTACGCCATATTCAGAAGTAGAAACCACTGAGCTTCAAGATGAGACATTTGAAACCAATATTAGAGAGGATGAGAATGTTACATCGAAAACCTTTGTAATGATGAATGAGAGCACACTTGGATATTCAGTAGTGCCTACTATAGACGAAAATAATATTACAGATATTACAATGTTTACAGGTCAAGAAATGGAATCTTTTACGACAGAATCTACCACAGAAAAAGAGGATTTAAAACATTTGTTTACTACACAAACCCCAAATATATTGACTACGCCAAAAATGGTTGACGCCGTCGTTTCTTCTAACGGCACGGAAGAAGACACAGGTATTGATGAATATTCATCGGAATGTGTAGACGAGGATGGATGTAGAGGGCGCGAATCGTCATTGGACGGATCTCAAGAATCGTCAGATAACAGCTCAGAATGTGGAAAATCGAGCCAGGAATTATGTTCAACAGAAACAGAGGACCAATATAGTACAACCTCTGAAAAGTTATTCTCATCAAAAGAAACTTCTGAAGTATTAAATCTGACAACACAAGTATTCACCGAAGTTGTATCACACTTGAAAACAGAATCTACATCTTCAACATCTGGGTCTGAAGAAAGCGTCCCTCTTACATCGACTGGAGCAGAAACTGATATAATTTCTGAAGACAATACAAAAATTAAGGTCACAACTGAATCTGTGATAGAGAAGATAAAATCACAAGCTCAAGCCCAAAAAATTACTGATTTCGAATCAGGAATAACATATACAACGGACAATATCAATAATAGTACAGAAGTGACAAGTATTCTAGTCTCCACAACAGAAAGCTCACAAATCTCAAAAGACGAGTACGCCAGGGAAACACCCGAAACAATGACAGAAATGTCTTCTACAGAATCTCACGAACAAAGCTCCAAAGAAACGTCAGAAGAAACCGAGAGTACTTCCCAAACTCAAGAATATTTTTCGGCGGGTTCTGATTCACAAGGAGTAATAGTTAGCGAAACAACTGCACAAGTGAAGGATGTATTCCGGGAATCACTTCTTAATACGACTGTTACAGAAACCTCAGACAAAATTGAAGAAAATGCGAAAATCATAGTCACAACTGAATCTGAGATAGAGACGATAACATCAGAAGCTGAATCCGAAGAAATAACTGATTTGGAACCAGGAATAACTGATACAATGGACACTATTAATAATAGTACAGACGTAACAAGAATTATAGCCTTCACAACCGAAAGCTCGCATGTCTCAAAAGACGAGTACGCCAGGGAAACATCCGAAACAATGACTGAAATGTCTCCTACAGAATCTCATGAAGAAAGTTCCGAAGAAACGTCAGAAGAAACCGAGAGTACTTCGCAAACTGAAGAATATTTTTCTGCTGGATCTGATTCACAAGGAGTAACATTAAGCGAACAAACTTCGCAAGTGCAGGATGTATTCCGGGAATCACTTCATAAGACGACAGTTGCAGAAACCTCAATAAAAAGTGAAGAAAGTACCAAAACAACAGTCACAACTGAATCTGCCATAGAGACGGTAACATCACAAGCTGAATCCGAAGAAATAACTGATTTGGAATCTGAAATAAGTGATACAACGGAGACTATTAATAATAGTACAGAAGTGACAAGAATTATAGCCTCCACAACAGAAATCTCGCATGTCTCAAAAGACGAGTACGCCAGGGAAACATCCGAAACAATGACTGAAATGTCTCCTAAAGAATCTCACATTGAAAGTTCCGAAGAAACGTCAGAAGAAACCGAGAGTACTTCCCAAACTCAAGAATATTTTTCGGCGGGTTCTGATTCACAAGGAGTAATAGTTAGCGAAACAACTGCACAAGTGAAGGATGTATTTCGGGAATCACTTCTTAATACGACTGTTACAGAAACCTCAGACAAAATTGAAGAAAATGCGAAAATCATGGTCACAACTGAATCTGAGATAGAGACGATAACATCAGAAGCTGAATCCGAAGAAATAACTGATTTGGAACCAGGAATAACTGATACAATGGACACTATTAATAATAGTACAGACGTAACAAGAATTATAGCCTCCACAACCGAAAGCTCGCATGTCTCAAAAGACGAGTACGCCAGGGAAACATCCGAAACATTGACTGAAATGTCTCCTACAGAATCTCATGAAGAAAGTTCCGAAGAAACGTCAGAAGAAACCGAGAGTACATCGCAAACTGAGGAATATGTTTCTGCTGGTTCTGTTTCACAAGGAGTAACAGTTAGCGAACCAACTTCGCAAGTGCAGGATGTATTCCGGGAATCACTTCATAAGACGACAGTTGCAGAAACCTCAATAAAAAGTGAGGAAAGTACCAAAATCACAGTCACAACTGAATCTGCCATAGAGACAGTAACATCACAAGCTGAATCCGAAGAAAGAACTGATTTGGAACCAGGAATAACTGATACAACGGACACTATTAATAATAGTACAGACGTAACAAGAATTATAGCCTCCACAACAGAGAGGTCGCAAGTCTCAAAAGACGAGTACGCCAGGGAAACATCCGAAACATTGACTGAAATGTCTCCTACAGAATCTCACGAAGAAAGTTCCGAAGAATCGTCCGAAGAATTCGAGAGTACTTCCCAAACTCATGAATATTTTTCGACGGGTTCTGATTCTCAAGGAGTAATAGTTAGCGAACCAACTTCACAAGTGCAGGATGTATTTCGAGAATCACTTCTTAATATGACTGTAACAGACACCTCAGAGAAAAGTGAAGAAAGTACAAAAATCACAGTCACAACTGAATCTGCGATAGAGACGGTAACATCACAAGGTTCATCCGAAGAAATAACTGATTTGGAATCAGGAATAACTGATACAACGGACACTATTAAAAATAATACAGAAGTGACAAGAATTATAGTCTCCACAACAGAAAGCTCACAAATCTCAAAAGACGAGTACACCAGAGAAACATCTGAAACAATGACTGAAATGTCTCCTACAGAATCTCACGAGGAAAGTTCTGAAGAAACGTCAGAAGAAACCGAGAGTTCTTCGCAAACTGAGGAATATCTTTCTGCTGGTTCTGTTTCACAAGGAGTAACAGTTAGCGAACCAACTTCGCAAGTGCAGGATGTATTCCGGGAATCACTTCATACGACGACAGCTGCAGAAACCTCAATAAAAAGTGAAGAAAATGCAGAAATCACAGTCACAAGTGAGACTGCGATAGAGACGGTAACATCAGAAGCTGAATCCGAAGAAAGAACTGATTTGGAAACAGGGAAAACTGATACAACGGACACTATTAATAATAGTACGGAAGTGACAAGTATTATATTCTCCACAACAGAAAGCAAACAAATCTCAAAAGACGAGTACGCCAGGGAAACATCCGAAACAATGACAGAAATGTCTCCCACAGAATCTCACGACGAGTGTTGCGAAGAATCATCCGAAGAAACCGAGAGTACTTTGCAAACTCAAGAATATTTTTCGACGGGTTCTGATTCTCAAGGAGTAACAGTTAACGAAACAACTGCACAAGTGAAGGATGTATTTCGGGAATCACTTCTTAATATGACTGTAACAGAAACCTCAGAGAAAAGTGAAGAAAGTACAAAAATGACAGTCACAACTGAATCTGCGATAGAGACGGTAACATCACCAGCTGAATCCGAAGGGATAACTGATTTGGAATCTGAAATAATTGATACAACGGAGACTATTAAAAATAATACAGAAGTGACAAGAATTATAGTCTCCACGACAGAAAGCACACTTATCTCAAAAGACGAGTACGCCAGGGAAACATCCGAAGCCATGACTGAAATGTCTTCTACAGAATCTCACGAAGAAAGTTCCGAAGAAACGTCAGAAGAAACCGAGAGTACTTCGCAAACTGAAGAATATTTTTCTGCTGGATCTGATTCACAAGGAGTAACATTAAGCGAACAAACTTCGCAAGTGCAGGATGTATTCCGGGAATCACTTCATAAGACGACAGTTGCAGAAACCTCAATAAAAAGTGAAGAAAGTACCAAAACAACAGTCACAACTGAATCTGCCATAGAGACGGTAACATCACAAGCTGAATCCGAAGAAATAACTGATTTGGAATCTGAAATAAGTGATACAACGGAGACTATTAATAATAGTACAGAAGTGACTAGAATTATAGCCTCCACAACAGAAATCTCGCTTGTCTCAAAAGACGAGTACGCCAGGGAAACATCCGAAACATTGACTGAAATGTCTCCTACAGAATCTCACGAAGAAAGTTCCGAAGAAACGTCAGAAGAAACCGAGAGTACTTCGCAAACTGAGGAATATTTTACAACTGGATCTGATTCACAAGGAGTAACAGTTAGCGAACCAACTTCGGAAGTAAAGGATGTATTCCGGGAATCACTTCATAAGACGACAGTTGCAGAAACCTCAATAAAAAGTGAAGAAAGTACAAAAATCATAGTCACAACTGAATCTGCGGTAGAGAAGATAAAAGCTCAAGCTGAATACGAAGAAATAAGTGATTGGGGATCAGGAATAACAGATACAATTGACGCTATTAAAAATAATACAGAAGTAACAAGAATTATAGTCTCCACAACAGAAAGCTCACAAATCTCAAAAGACGATTACGCCAGGGAAACATCCGAAACAATGACTGAAATGTCTCCTACAAAATCTCACATTGAAAGTTCCGAAGAAACGTCAGAAGAAACCGAGAATACTTCCCAAACTCAAGAATATTTTTCAGTGGGTTCTGATTCACAAGGAGTAATAGTTAGCGAAACAACTGCACAAGTGAAGGATGTATTCCGGGAATCACTTCTTAATACGACTGTTACAGAAATCTCAGAAAAAATTGAAGAAAATGCGAAAATCACAGTCACAACTGAATCTGCGATAGAGACGGTAACATCAGAAGCTGAATCCGAAGAAATAACTGATTTAGAACCAGGAATAACTGATACAACGGACACTATTAATAATAGTACAGACGTAACAAGAATTATAGCCTCCACAACAGAAACCTCGCATGTCTCAAAAGACGATTACGCCAGGGAAACAGCCGAAACATTGACTGAAATGTCTCCTACAGAATCTCACGAAGAAAGTTCCGAAGAAACGTCAGAAGAAACCGAAAGTACTTCGCAAACTGAGGAATATATTTCTGCTGGTTCTGTTTCACAAGGAATAATAGTTAGCGAACCAACTTCGCAAGTGCAGGATGTATTCCGGGAATCACTTCTTAATATGACTGTAACAGAAACCTCAGAGAAAAGTGAAGAAAGTACAAAAATCACAGTCACAACTGAATCTGCGATAGAGACGATAACATCACAAGGTTCATCCGAAGAAATAACTGATTTGGAATCAGGAATAACTGATACAATGGACACTATTAATAATACTACAGAAGTAACAAGAATTATAGCCTCCACAACAGAAAGTTCACAAATCTCAAAAGACGGGGACACCAGAGAAACATCTGAAACAATGACTGAAATGTCTCCTTCAGAATCTCACGAAGAAAGTTCTGAAGAAACTTCAGCAGAAACCGAGAGTACTTCGCAAACTGAGGAATATCTTTCTGCTGGTTCTGATTCACAAGAAGTAACAGTTAGCGAACCAACTTCGCAAGTGCAGGATGTATTCCGGGAATCACTTCATAAGACGACTGTTGCAGAAACCTCAATAAAAAGTGTAGAAAATGCAGAAATCACAGTCACAACTGAATCTGCGATAGAGACGGTAACATCAGAAGCTGAATCCGAAGAATTAACTGATTTGGAATCAGAAAAAACTGATACAACGGACACTATTAATAACAGTGCAGATGTGACAAGAATTATAGCCTCCACAACAGAAAGCTCGCAAATCTCAAAAGACGATTACGCCAGGGAAACATCCGAAACATTGACTGAAATGTCTCCTACAGAATCTTACGAAGAAAGTTCCGAAGAATCGTCAGAAGAAACCGAAAGTACTTCGCAAACTGAGGAATATTTTACAACTGGATCTGTTTCACAAGGAGTAACAGTTAGCGAACCAACTTCGCAAGTGCAGGATGTATTCCGGGAATCACTTCATAAGACGACAGCTGCAGAAACCTCAGTAAAAAGTGAAGAAAATGCAGAAATCACAGTCACAACTGAATCTGCGATAAAGACGGTAACATCAGAAGCTGAATCCGAAGGAATAACTGATTTGGAACCAGGAATAACTGATACAACGGAGTTTATTAATAATAGAACAGAAGTGACAAGAATTATATCCTCCACAACAGAAAGCTGGCATGTCTCAAAAGACGATTACGCCAGGGAAACACCCGAAACAATGACTGAAATGTCTCCTTCGGAATCTGGCGAAGAAACGTCAGAAGAAACCGAGAGTACTTCGCAAACTCATGAATATTTTTCTGCTGCTTCTGATTCACAAGAAGTTTTATTTACTGAACCAACTGCACAAGTGAAGGATGTATTCCGGGAATCACTTCATAAGACGACTGTTGCAGAAACCTCAATAAAAAGTGAAGAAAGTACCAAAATCACAGTCACAACTGAATCTGCGATAGAGACGGTAACATCACAAGCTGAATCCGAAGAAATAACTGATTTGGAATCAGGAATATCTGATACAACGGAGTCTATTAATAATAGAACAGAAGTGACAAGAATTATAGCCTCCACAACAGAAATCTCGCATGTCTCAAAAGACGAGTACGCCAGGGAAACATCCGAAACATTGACTGAAATGTCTCCTACAAAATCTCACGAAGAAAGTTCCGAAGAAATGTCAGAAGTGACCGAGAGTACTTCGCAAACTCAAGAATATTTTTCGACGAGTTCTGATTCTCAAGGAGTAACAGTTAGCGAACCAACTTCACAAGTGCAGGATGTATTTCGGGAATCACTTCTTAATATGACTGTTACAGATACATTTGAAGAAAGTTTAGAAGAATCTGAAGAAACATCAGAGACGATAGTGTCAAGTACACCCACAAAATTACCCAGTAGTTCAGAAAAAATAGAAATGTTTTCCACTATGACAACCAAAGACGTCATATTCTTAGAGAGGACTACAGAAATATCTGACAAGACAAGCAACGAATTATACGATGGAAATTCTGTTGGAGTAACAGAACAATTTGTAATTAGTTCAGAAAAATCTGAAATATTACCTGAAGAAACAGCCAAAGAAGTAGCAATGACTTCACAAATGCCTGATGTGTCAAGTTCATCTCTCGACCATTTTGATGGAGTAACAAAACAATTACGTGGAAGAGTCTCCGAAGAAGAATCTGAAACGTTTGAACCTACAACGGAATATGGACAAGAAACAGCAATTACACAGCCACTTTCTTCCTCTGATCATACAATGCCCTCCTCTCAAGACGTATCAGCAACTGAATGTGACATGAGCCTCAGCTCTGAGAAAGGTTGTGAAAAATCCTCAGAGGAAACAACAGAAATTCCTGCTAATACCATAGATTTATCTTCTGAGGAAACTGAAGTAGCATTTTCTAGTACACACATTTCATCCGAGGTATCTTCAAAAGAGAGCTCTGATATTTTATCTACCACCACTTCCTCCTCAATGCAATCCAAAAATCGCACAACAGTTCAAGACTCGACAGATGTCACATATTCTACTGCTTTCAGTACAAGCGAAGAAAATTTACTCTCTTCCTCAGTAGATGTTCAATCGTTGGAATCATGCATCAGTTCGACAGAAACGTTCTTATGGGTCGATACCCAAGACCTATTCAAAGCTGTGGATGTAAATGCAGAAGAAGACGCTATAAAACGTGTGCGAGATTATCTTCAACCTGATGTTGAGCTCAGTTTCTTAATCCAAAGAAACCTCACAAGAGGACAATTACTTAAAAAATTTCTTAAATACATCGAAACCACATCCGAATTGACTGAACTGAAGAATGCAGTGAATAGTGTACTGAATCATGTGAATAACATTGGAGAGGGAGCCCGACCTCCACTCTTGCAATGTTTGGATCGAAAAGATTATTCCCTCCTGCTGGCTCAACCAGCCTATTTAGAGGAATCGTCAGAGGAATGGACCGAAGCAACAACAGCTGTCGGGTCATCGTCTCCTGAAGAACATTTTAGCACATCGGAATCTGCAACTACAGATATTATTACAACGTCTGCAAAGCCCTGTGTAGTGTGTCCTGATGGAGAAATTATTGTACTCGTTAATCTAAACAAGACCTTTCAGGTAAGATGCAGTACTTCTCACATATATTTTGTAGTTAAAAGCTTTTAAAATCACAAACTGGAATAGGTTTGGGACAGTTTTGATTATTGTCTATAAATATAATTGCTTAAAGTGGTAATAATATTCTAGTGAGAAATTGATATTAAGTATTTAGGTGTCATGTAAGCCAAAAATTTAAAGATATTAATTTTTATGTCATTCACGAGCAGTCTCATGTTGATATTACGTCACACACACTTCATCACATTATCAACAATTAACGCAACAATGGATCGTGATGTCTAACAAAATTAAAGTTACAACAGGTGACTCTCGTTTTCCAAACAAAATATTTTCACCAATACTTTTTTGTAAAAATTAAACCACGCGTACAAGAAAAACTGGCAGCAACATTTCAAATGTGAAACAAATGAGTAAAGATTTGAATCAATCCTACTTTAGAAACACATTCTAATCCAAGGAAGCTTGGCGTGCATTCCATTAATTTCAAACAAAAAGTAGCCTGTTTGCCCGCCATGTCTAATTACAATTCTTTGCTGTTTCACAGGGGCTCATAGAGCAAACCGAGAGCACAGCCATACAAAATGTGTGGGAGTATTTGAACACACCCGGTCCCACTGTGGAGTTTCCGAACATGAGCGACAGTGACCCGCTGTGTCAGAAGGTGGCCAAGCAGGTCATGGAGAGGACGGGGCCTGCCTGGCTGCGAGTTCCCCTGGACCAGAAGTGCTCGGACAACGGAGATGGAGCCGACGCGCACAGCATCATCGAGGTGTGTAGACAAACCGCGCGGTAAACAAGAATCACAGAGAAGAGGAGTCAGTTGTACAAAGAAACGTTCGGTATGCCAAATTATAGAGTTAAATGATGAGAACGTATGAGAAATTACAATAATTAAATTAAGCGAAATCGTTGCCTTTGTTTCTGGTGCAAATTGTAGGAATTGCCACTCTACGATTACGCCACTCTTCGTATACTGTGAACAATGGTTATATTTACGAGATGAGTTCATGGGCCACTTCGGATATAAATTTAAGAAGACCGGACCGAAATGGGCCCTACCGCTACTTCGGCTTGATGTTCCGGAAGTACGAGAGTATGACTGGAACTGTTTGACCACAAACCGGGAGTGGTAGCTCAATGCATCAACTGATGTCATTGCCGTCTGGGCCAATCGGAAGTTGGTATCTGAGAAGCGGATAGATGGAATCCGGAAAGGGGGTTGGGCGAAACAGCAAGGTAGTCCCGAATGAAAAGAAAATGGAACTAACTAGTTTAAGGAGACAACGGATCACAAGACACATACTGTATTGGAAAACAAAATGCTTGTGAAGTATTCCGTATAAAGTACATAAGTCACTCATGCGAGAGGCAATAAATACACACAGATCCCGATTTAGTTTGACGACGTCCTAAACTTCAGAAGGTAGTTATAAAGTATGGGTAGCTTTTCTTTTCATTGACTTTTTAGTATAGTGTACCATAGAGAGTATCAGAACAAATGTTAGAAACTGGAATGGCACGTAGAGGACGAAAAATCATTTTTCCCAATTAACATGTGGTCGTAAATTCGACATAATGAAGAGGCACATGTTCCTGATTATTAGGCAACAACTCGAGCTCAAGAGTTGGGCAGGTCGAAGCAGTTCAAGAGATTTTATGTAACTGAGGGAAATACTGGCGCATGTGGAGTAGTCTACCAAGGGCTAAAATCACATGTGTACGGTTTTATGAAATTTCCGCCCCCATTTTTATTGGGAAAATATGATAATATTTGACCACTCTGCATGCTCTAGGTGGTAATATTCGTCAAGAATTCTGTATATGGTATCAGATGGATCTAAAATCTATCTAAAACAATTTGTACATGAGAAAATATGTGTTTTAGTAAAGCGAATGTTGTTCGAAAATAAAATGTGAAGAAATACAATGGTAGTAATGAAATATTAATTAAGCTGTATTTTTATTCATTTGTCAGTAATATATCTAGCAGCAGAGAAGCAATAAGGTGACACTATTTATTTAGTACACAGAACACTGTTACTGTAGTAGCTGAGAGAGACAAAGTGTTTTTGTAAGTAATATCATAAGGGGCAGAGAAGCAAGAGGGTGACATTATATCATAGAACCATTAGAAAACATAAATATTGTTGCTGTAGTAGCTGAGAGAGAGGGAGAGAGAGAGGGAGAGAGGGAGAGAGGGAGAGAGGGAGAGAGGGAGAGAGGGAGAGAGAGAGAGGGAGATGCCTTAATTTAAGGATTATTAAAGTGAGAGACAGAAAAGTGCAATTATAGAAGTGTTAGAAGAGAAATACGCAGACCAAGTACAATAATTTTCCCCAAGGAAATAATAGGCTGTAGTTTGAAAACATACCTTAAACAAGTAAGGAATGAAGGCTCAGAAAGGTGAGGACTGAGGATTTATGCAGGCGATTAATGGGAGGCATTAAAACATGTGTTCGAGGGGTACTGGAGAAGTTGAACAAAGGTTAAAGCATGGAGAAGTCACAAAAAATATATGATGGTACGATGGAAGTGTAGAGAGGGAAGTGGTGAAGATCGAGGAACTAAGACAGAAAACCTAGAGGAACTACCAGGAATAGGAAACGTTATGAAGGACAAAATCTAGTAATTATAATAATGAATTATTTGTTCAGAAAATGAGACATAAAATACCCACATGTGAACGGGTTATTCTGAGGAAGGAATGCTGAAGAAATGAGAGTATAATGTATCAGAGAAGGATGGAGTTTTCCATGAGAAGTAGTTTGTAATGATGTGTGCGAATGAGTATTAGATGCATCTCTATAGAAAGCAAAATAAATAATTGATAATAATGTTGACCACTGTTGTGCATAGTGTGAATAATGTTGTATGTCACGTTACCGTGGATGAGGATTAATTAATGAATGCTCATCATGATACTGATGACTTATTTTGAATTAAGTGAATGGCTTGTTGTGCGTCTGGTAGTCGTGCACGAAATTAAATTTAGTATAATGATGATGATGACATTTTTTGTGAATGGGCATTTAGTGCGTCGCGTGATCGAGGAATAAGCAGAATGTATGAACGATTCAGTGATGGCAAAGATGATGTGTGGCAGGTGACGGTGAAGAAGCACAATGGATGATGATGTATACCAGGTATACGTGGTCGAAGAAGAATGAAGAATGAATGAATGAAAGAATGAATGAATGAATGAATCATAATGTTATGGGTCAGCTGGACGTCATCGAAGCAAAATTTATGAACATAATGCGCGTAAGGTAGCATGTACGAAGGAGAATAAATGATTGAATGATCTTGTGCGTCGAATAGACTAGGAAGAAGTACAATGAATGAAAATAAAAGTGACAATATTGTGTATCATGTATACGTCATCGAAACAGAGTGGATATATTGATGTGTATGGTGATATGTGTCACGTGGACGTGGAAGAAGCAGAAATAATTAATGAGTGATGATGGTGTGCGAGAGGTGAACGTGGAGGAAGCAGAATAAATGAGTGTGATGCTGTAGTTGTGCAGCAGATGTACGTAGACGCGGCGGAACAAGTAATGATATTGCGGAAATGAACTTGGACGAAGCGGAATGAGTGATACTGTCGACGTGCGTAAGCGAACGAGGGTGATGCGGAGTGAGTTAGAAGTTGAGAGTAGCAGGTTGACGTGGGCGATGCGGATAGAGTTATGATGTGGAGTGTAGCAGTCTCACGTGGACGAAGCGTATTGTATGATGGTGTCAGATGTGGGAGTGGGCATGCAGGAAGATGAATGAGTGATGCCGTCGACATGCGTGGCTGAACGTGGGCGATGCGTAATGAGTTATGATGTTGAGTGTAGCAGGTGGACATGGACGAAGCGGAATGAGTGATGGTGTCGAGGGAATGGGTGGGCGGGAACGAAGCGGAATGAGTGATGCAATTGACTTGCGTGAGTGAACGTGGGCGAAGAAGAATGAGTTATGATGTTGCGTGTGCCAAGCGGACGAGAACGAAGTGGAATGAGTGATGGTGTCGATGGAAGAGGGCGAGCGTGAAATGAGTGATACCGATGACGTGCGTGACTGAACGAGGGCGCAGAGAAATGAGTTATGATATCGAGTGTGGCAGCCGAACGTGAACGAAGCGGAATGAGTGATGCTGTTGACGTGCGTGGCTGAAGGTAGGCGATGCGGAATGAGTTATGATGCTGCTGGTGGCTGGTCGACGTGGACGAAGCGGCATAAGTGAGGTGTCGAGGTGAGACGGTGAGCATGGAGGAAGCGGAATGAGTGATTCTGTTCACGTGCGTGAGTGAACGTGGGCGAAGCGGAATGAGTTATGATGAGTAAGACTGGTGGACGTGGACGAAGCGGAATGAGTGATTCTGTTGACGTGCGTGAGTGAACGTGGGCGAAGCAGAATGAGTTATGAGTGTGACTGGTGGAAGTGGACGAAACGGAATGAGTTATGATGAGTATGACTGGTGGACGCGGACAAAGCGGAATGAGTGATTCTGTTGACGTGCGTGAGTGAACGTGGGCGAAGCAGAATGAGTTATGAGTGTGACTGGTGGAAGTGGACGAAACGGAATGAGTTATGATGAGTATGACTGGTGGACGCGGACAAAGCGGAATGAGTGATTCTGTTGCCGTGCGTGAGTGAACGTGGGCGAAGCGGAATGAGTTATGAGTGTGGCTGGTGGAAGTGGACGATGCTGAATGAGTTATGAGTGTGTCTGGTGGACGTGAGCGAAGCAGAATGAGTGACGCTGTAGACGTGTGTGGCTGAGCAAAGTGAACGCGGGCGTGCGCAGGTGGACGTGGACGACCTGCTGCTGGCGGTGCCGGCGGGGGCGCCGGAGCGCGCGGTGGAGGCTGCGCGCGCCTTCCTGGGCAGCGGCGCGGCGGCTCGGCGCATGCGCGGCTTCGACGCCGACGCGCACCGCTCGCGCGGGCCGCTGCTCGCCGCCGTCCTGCGCCACCTGGACGCCGCGCGCCCGCCGCCGCCCCCGCGCGCCCGCGACGCCCTCCGCGCCCTGCGCCGCGCCCTCGACGCCGACGCCGCCTCCAGCACCCCCAGCCCCACCGCCGACGCCGCCCCGCGCCTGCTGCAGCGCTGCCAAGCGCCCGGCGCGCCCGCTCCGCGTGAGTAGCGCAGATGGCTCAAATGATGGCACTCAACCGTCACGTCTGATGGCATTGCCGCCTATTGAGCAGCCACAGAGCGCGAACTGATGTCACTGTCGCCTTTTGAGCCGTCACAGAGCGCGAACTGATGTCACTGTCGCCTTTTGAGCCGTCACAGAGCGCGAACTGATGTCACTGTCGCCTTTTGAGCCGTCACAGAGCGCCAACTGATGTCACTGTCGTCTCTGAGCCGTCACAGAGCGCCAACTGATATCACTGTCGCCTCTGAGCCGTGACAGAGCGCGAAGGTCGACGGTGGCAGGATATTCGATATTCCTTCGATAGTTATATCAAATTCGGCCCTGTCTGCAGGAGAATTCTAGCGTAAACTTATTTCCTTTCTTCTTATTCGATGAATGTCAATAGTTTATTAACACAAACAGTTCTACTTCAAATTTTAGACGTTCAGATGTATTTTATAATAATAATTCGTGTTTACATTGTAGTCGTTGATGAAGTGACGTCTCGTCTACACTGAGACTTCTAGCGGCCGACTTCTCTGTCTACTAGTTCTCCGTGATTTCTCTGATTAACTCTAGGTGAATGCTGGAGTATTACGCTAACAAATGATCCGCGACCGTGCGCGATCTTTTTTTCCTTTATGTTCTACTATCCTCTTCCCTTACACACACTTACACTAACATGCGCCCACTGTCGCACATGATGTGAGACCAGTCGGGAGCGTATTCGTGGATGGGGCAGTTCCCTGCTGGTGGGAGATACCTGGTAGGGGAAACCTCAGGTAGTTAAAATGTAGGTTGGTGCCTGATTTCGGCAGACAGTGGGGGAAGATCACTGCTATCTCCCGCTATAAGACATGCACAACTCTTACGAAACTGATGAC
This sequence comes from Teleogryllus occipitalis, assembly GCA_011170035.1. Classification (NCBI taxonomy): domain Eukaryota; kingdom Metazoa; phylum Arthropoda; class Insecta; order Orthoptera; family Gryllidae; genus Teleogryllus; species Teleogryllus occipitalis. Next base: position 28,447 of record BLKR01010928.1, read on the forward strand.
CTTATCATTTCCGCATTTGCGGCCCTCACATGCAACCAATCTTTATAAATGAGGTCTCCGAAGAAAGAATTTTACGGAGACGTGACGTGTGTCACTTTGATTTTAAAAATATAAAGGATTTGTTTAAAAAACGCATCTAAATATTAATGTTAAATGCAACCCGCAACACTGTCAGATATATTCTTAAACAACTCCTAAACGAAGCGTTCTAGGCCCTTAAAAATTAAAATATTGAGGTCGAAGGCCTCAAACAAACGTTTTTCACACAGTAGTCTACAGGATGAGATCTTGAACATTCTATTAAAATATTTGTCGGTTCGGCGCTTATCGATACTACCAATACCACATATACATAGAGGAATACAGAATATATTCCTCCATGAGCCCTTGGTGCTGGTGGTCATCTTTCTGACGTCACCCTTAAAAGCCTTAGATTCCTCCACCTTATATTTACGCATTAGATTCCTCCGCATTATATTTACGCATAGAGCTTAGAATTTACTGCTTATTTTGTGTTTCTGGCTAATAAGAAGGTAATTAGTCTCGTAATTGTTGTGCATTTTATACCCCGGGAGATGGCGGTGTCTCGCTTTCACTTGACCTTGAGATGCAGCGGCCACCTCCCCGTCGGCCTGCGAGGCTTTCCCCTCCAAGTATCTCCCCCAGTGGCGCCTTGCTCCGGGGAAAATTATTCAGCGCCTGACTTATCTCTGGCTATGTGTCATAGTGTAGGACATGAAGTGTGTGTGTATGTATGAATGTGTAATGGAAGAGAAGGAGGCGCGGTTGAAGAGTTATGATTCTCGTTTGTTGTTCCTCTATTCGCATGGTATACATCGGCGAAACCAGGAACAACTACTGATCGGAGCTTCCGGCCACTAGCATGTCGCTATGAAAAAGCCTGAAATCGACATATGTGTCTATCTAGTATGAAAAATCCACAACCGTGGATTCTCATATCAGCTTCCTTAAGAATTATTATGAATTTGTTTGTTGTGGTAAGCACTTACCGACTTGATGCGGAGCTTGGAGAGTCTAATCGGTTATTAATTGTGACGGTTTTGAGTTATTCAAATTTCGACGAAACATTTGATTTACGTATTCGAGGTACTTCGTCAATATATAGATTTACACTCATGTAATCAAAGATTTTGAATTTGCTACTAACAGAGGTCGATCGAATACGGAGCATGAAGGGATCTAACAGTTTTAATTGTGACGGTTTTGGTTTGTAGTGTACTCGGAATTCAAATTTGTACGTTGATGACAAAAACTGTTATTTTTCCCTTTTATACGCAATACGTCCCTTTTTCGGCATTGAGCATACATTGAAAGTTAAGTTATCTGTCGTTTATCTCGTAACTGCCGAGTCTGCGGAAATCTTTTATCCCTTTGGTCAAAGGCTCTACGGTGACCCATTCGAGGATCCATGGTCTCGCGAATAGCATAACTAGTGTGGCTCCACGTGGTGCAATTGTACGTTGAGTTATGTGTGGTGCAAAAGGCGAGCTGATGGCGAACGTGACTTGGGGCCGGAGGGGCGGGAGGTAGAGTATGTGGTGTCTGGAATGGCTCAACCGTCATGGTGGCTCCACATGGTTCAATAGTTCGTTGCCTTGTGTGTGGCAGAGGGTGAGCTGATGGCGAGCGTGGACGGAGGGCGGGAGGGAAAATCCGTGGTAGCCTTGCTCCTGAACGTGGCTTAACCTGCGTGGTCTACCGGTGCAATTCACGCATTGAGTTATGTGTGGCGCAGAAGGCGAGCTGGATGGCGAGCGTGGACGTAGGCGGAGGGGGAGTCCGTAGCCCGAACGGCTTAACCTTGCGTGGCTCCACGTGGTGAGACTATGCGTTGCGTGGTGCGTGGCGCAGAGGGCGAACTGAAAGCGAGCGTTGACGTAGGGGGCGGAGGGGAGTCTCGAACGGCTTATCCTGCGTGGCTCCACGTGGTGAGACTATGCGCTGCGGTGGGTGTGTGGCGCAGAGGGCGAACTGAGCAAGCGTTGACGTAGGGGCGGGGAGGGGAGTCTCGAACGGCTTATCCTGCGTGGAAGCTCCACGTGGTGAGACTATGCGTTGCGTGGTGTGTGGCGCGAGGGAAGAACTGAAAACGAGCGTTGACGTAGGGGCGGGAGGGGGAGTCCTCTAACGGCTTGTCCTGCGTGGCTCCAACATGGTGAGACTATGCGTTGCGTGGTGTGTGGCGCAGAGGGCGAACTGAAAGCGAGCGTTGACGTAGGGGCGGGAGGGGAGTCTCGAACGGCCATCCTGCGTGGCTCCACGCAGTGAGACTATGCGCGCGTGGTGTGTGGCGCAGAGGGCGAACTGAAAACGAGCGTTGACGTAGGGGCGGGAGGGGGAGTCCTGAACGGCTTATCCTGCGTGGCTCCACGTGGTGAGACTATGCGTTGCGTGGTGTGTGGCGCAGAGGGCGAACTGAAAACGAGCGTTGATTTAGGCGGAGGGGAGTCGAACGCCTAACCTCCGTGGCTCCACGTGGTGAGACTATGCGTTGCGCGTGGTGTGTGGCGCAGAGGGCGAACTGAAAGCGAGAGCGTTGACGGAAGCGGAGGGGAGTCTCGGAACGGCTTAACCTCCGTGGCTCCACGGTGAGACTATGCGCTGCGTGGTGTGTGGCGCAGGAGGGCGAACTGAAAACGAGCGTTGACGTAGGGTGGGAGGGGGAGTCTCGAACGGCTTAACCTCCGTGGTCACGTGGTGAGACTATGCGTTGCGTGGTGTGTGGCGCAGAGGGCGAACTGAAAGCGAGCGTTGATTTAGAAGCGGGAGGGGGAGTCTCGAACGGCTTATCCGCGTGGCCCACGTGGTGAGACTATGCGCTGCGGTGTGTGGCGCAGAGGGCGAACTGAAAACGAGCGTTGACGTAGGGGCGGGAGGGGAGTCTCGGAACGGCTTAACCGTGGCTCCACGTGGTGAGACTATGCGTTGCGTGGTGTGTGGCAGAGGGCGAACTGAAAGCGAGCGTTGACGTAGGGGCGGAGTGGGGAGTCTCGAACGGCTTATCCTGCGCTCCACGAGACTATGCGTTGCGTGGTGTGTGGCGCAGAGGGCGAACTGAAAACGAGCGTTGACGTAGGGGCGGGAGGGGGAGTCTCGGAACGGCTTAACCTGCGTGTCTCACGGTGAGACTATGCGTTGCGTGGTGTGTGGCGCAGAGGGCGAACTGAAAACGAGCGTTGACGTAGGTGGAGGGGGAGTCTCGAACGGCTTAACTCGCGTGGCTTCAATGGTGAGACTATGTTGCGTGGTGTGGTGCAGAGGGCGAACTGAAAGCGAGAGCGTTGACGTAGGGGCGGAGGGGAGTCTCGAAGGGCCTATCCTGCGTGGCCCACGTGGTGAGACTATGCGCTGCGTGGTGTGTGGTGCAGAGGGCGAACTGAAAGCAAGCGTTGACGTAGGGGTGGAGGGGAGTCTCGAACGGCTTATCCTGCGTGGTTCAATGGTGAGACCATGCGCTGCGTGGTGTGTGGCGCAGAGGGCGAACTGAAAAACGAGCGTTGACGCAGGGCGGAGGGGGAGTCTCGAACGGCTTGTCCTGCGTGGCTCCACGTGGTGAGACTCATGTGTTGCGTGGTGTGTGGCGCGGTGAGGGCGAACTGAAAGCGAGCGTTGACGTGCAGGGGCGGGAGGGGAGTCTCGAACGGCTTATCCTGCGTGGCTCCACGTGGTGAGACTATGCGTTGCGGTGTGGCGCAGGTGGCGAAACTGAAACGAGCGTTGACGTAGGGTGGGAGGGGGAGTCTCGAACGGCTTAACCTGGTGCGTGGCTCCACGTGGTGAGACTATGCGTTACGTGGTGTGCGTCGCAGAGGGCGAACTGAAAACGAGCGTTGACGTAGGGGCGGGAGGAGTCTCGAACGGCTTAACCTTCGTGGTTCCACGTGGTGCAATTGCGCATTGAGTTACGTGTGGCGCAGAAGGCGAGCTGATGGCGAGCGTTGACGTAGGGGCGGGAGGGGGAGTCTCGAACGGCTTAACCTGCGTGGCTCCACGTGGTGAGACTATGCGTTGCGTGGTGTGCGTCGCAGAGGGCGAGCTGATGGCGAGCGTGGACGGCGCGCTGCAAGCCGCCCTGGAGGCGCGCGGGGAAGGCAGCGCGTGCGCGGCGCCGCGCGACCTGGACGCCGCCACGGCCACGTGGTTGGTGGGCGACACGTCGCAGCTGCTGGGCGCGGCGGACGGCGCTTCCTTCAATGGCCTGCCGCTGCGCGCGCTGCGCGGGGCGCCCCCGGGCGACGCCTTCGCCGGCCGACGCGCCCTGCTGCGCGCCGTGCTGCGCGCCGTCGCCTGCGCGCCGCCCCAACGACCCGACGACGCCAGCGTCGCGCGGGACGCGCGACAGGTGCGTACGCTCCCTTTCTTTATTGGCGTCGGAAAACACGCGCTCAGCTCTTAAGCTACCAACCGTCTGAACTACGCTTTAAGAGCGCGTTTGCAACGGCCGATGAAATGCTCGACAGTCCTTTAAAATATTTTAGCGGACTCTCGATTTTACATTTTACTAGTGCTCATAAATTTTGGACATATTTTTTTATATCACACTTGTCCCATTTGTCGATTTTTACGTTCCCCCTTCGTTCATATTTTTTCGTCAAATATTTTTCCGACGTCGTTATTGTCCCATTTTTTCCCCTTGCCCCTCGTTTTTCCATATTGTCGTCTTGTCGCATTATTTCGCGTTTTCCCATATTAGCTCCCTTATAATAAAAAACTATTTGCGAAACAAAAACGAAAAATTTCGGCTACCGTCCTTTATCATGCCCTTCTTGATGGCTATTTATGAAGGCTCATTCTTTCTCGAGAACATGAAGAACGTCAACTAAATAATTATATTGAGAGTGGAAGCCAACACTTCCTTCAATGGTATATATCATGTTTTGCAGAAGACCGCAATCGGCTTACGTCCGCGTTGTTACTGTACTAAGATCCTAAAAAGTTTAACCGGCGTTCAATTCGGTACACGTAATGAAGCATTGTTTAGCGAACGGAGTCCGGTTAACGCTTATGTTTGCTACAGAGACTGTGCTTGGTATTTCGGGCGTCACGAAACAACAGCGGGGTCCGCTTATCTTTAAGCGTCGGTGCAAACGCTCTCTAATGATGTACATGTACGCGTCCTTGGTTCGAGTCAATGACTTCTTGGCTGTTCGGGTGACGCCGCGTCCTTGACTGATAGGCCGACGTTTCGCCTGCCATGTCGCAGGCTTCCTCGGGGCAGTGACGACGCGTTGCTGCGCGTCGAGAATTAAGTATTGCTCGGCATGGGGCAGGGGCGCCGTGATTGGCAGATTCTGATTGGCTAGCGGTCTGTGCCAACCCGGGTCCTAGCGGTCGGACGGCGTGGGGCAGTCGCGGATTGCCGGGGGCCCAGGCCGGGCAATCCTTCATTCCAGACGCGCAGCAACGCGTCGCCACTGCCCTGAGGAAGCCTGCGACATGACAGGCGAAACGTCGGCCTCTCAGCCCGCTTTTCGGCGTCAATCGGACAGCCAAGAAGCCACTAACGCTGCTTCTCTGCCTCCCGGTAGGTGGCGCTGGCCCTGGAGGACGAGGAGGACGAGGAGGAGGACGCGCAGCCGCCGGATGTGGCCTTCCTGTGCAGCGCTCTCGTCCCCGAGCCCCTGGAGGGCGGCACCCTCGTCTCGTCCCCGTCCCCGTCCTCGCCCTCGCCCGCGCCCACGCCCGGCCCCGCGCCGGACGCCGCCACGGAGGAAGAGGAGATCAAGAGCATCTACGACGACAGCAAAACCACCATTAAAGACATGACCTTCGCAGTGGAAACGGAACGCCCCTCCGAGCCCACGACCGAGTTGCCCTACGAGTCACGTGACCCCTCCGACTGCGCTGGGGAGGCCTGCTCGTCCGCCGTGGGTGGTAGCACTCACACAACAGGCACAGACTACTCTGGCGAATACACCCTGGAGGCCTCTTCGCAGGAGATTGGAAGATTCACGACTCTTGCGCAGCCAACAGAGTCCCCCACCTCGGAAAGTGTTCAACTGACCACAGCTCTGGAAGAGGCGAAGTTCTCTTCCACACAGGAAGAGACTTCTTCAGAAGAAAATGCCTCAGAGAAGTTCGATATTTATGACGAGTCTTCAGAAGACTCTTCATTTCTCAGAAATCCACAGCCGGCTTTACAGACCGTTACTCCAAAGGAGACAACATTGTCTACTACGACCACAGAGCTTGGTTACACGGAAATAACGACAATCATTACAACCATCGTAACTGACGAAACAACTCCAACAGATCTTGAATCCCCTGTTACAAAAGTTATGAGTAGTAGTCCCCCATCGAGGGAAAGACCCAAGGAAGAAAATGTTTCTTCTGTCCAGACTGAGGAAAGCACAGAAACACAGACAACTGCATCAGCAAAGACTACGGAAATTTCAGACAAATTCACAGACTGCCAAGATGACATATGTGCCGATGAAACGGAGATACCTGAAACTTCGGTAAGTAGTGAGATGCAAACAGAAGACGGCGGTGATGTGATTATTAGTATTTATGACAACTCTGTTACAACAACAACGTCTCATTCCGACATAGAACTCAGTAGCTCAGAAGGATCGACTTCCACCTCTACGTCGACCACGACAAAACGTACTCCAGTCAAAATAGACAAACGGAAGCGGAAGCCACACGTCGGCCCTGATGGGCTTACAGATGAGTTCTTTACAGATGACTGGTCGACCTCTGAATCAACACCGAATGAAAATAGTTGGCCAACTAGCATCCATTGGTCAACAAGACGAGTAAGTCCAGAGACATTTTTCCCCACCACCAAGACGCGAAAACCAGAAAGTTTTCCGGACTCGCGCGAAAGCGCACACGCGACTACAGAGGCTCTGCCATCTAGCGGCAGCGCGAGTGAAACGTATGACGAAACAACTGAAATCCCAAGTGACGTCGCCGCAAGTTCAACGATTCCGGAAACCTCCACAGAAACGCTGGAAATTTCTTCCGAGTTCTCTGACACGAATGAATCACCAGAGTGCCGTAAAGGACTTCTGATTAAACGCGGGAGTGACACGTACAGAATATACGCAGCAGTAATTATGGCAGCTGTAAACGGCACGGCGCCGCAGGAAGATGTGACGCGATTGCGAGAATGGTTCAATTCCCCCGAAGCGGCAGTCGCCACGAACGATATCAACCTCCTGGCCCATTCTTCTCGTGGTCGTCTTCTACAATTCCTTCTCGAACACATCGCACAGGAAGCAGACGTGTCGCCACAACTCGCGGAGTCAGCCCGTCTCGTCCTGGATCACGTGATGTTGGACGGCGTCGGTCAGGGAAGAGTTGTCTACTCCCTCATCTGCAAAGACAATCGGCTTTTAAGAAGAACGGATCACTTCACTAGAATCCCCGGGTTAGCAGACGGGGTGGAAACCACCACGGAGCTGACCGAGTGTGTGGAAGAAGACGAAGAAAGCGGCGCCACCACCGTCGTCCCATGCGACGGTTTCACGTCCTGTCAAGCCTGTGACGGAACGCCCGAGGAGTGTGCGGACGACTGCGTCGAAACAGACATCACTCTTCCGTCCGCATCCAGCGCCTTCATCGAGTCCGCCAACCTCACGACGGAAATCGCTCCGGTGGTCATCACGCTGCCGGTGCCTTGCCGGGACCCGGACGCCGTGGAGGTGTTCGGCGTGGAGACCGACAGCCTGCGCCCGGCCCTGCCACCGACGGCCGACCCGCGCGTCGTGGAGCAGGTGATGGCGGCCTTGGACCGGGACGCGACGCGGCTGGCGCTGGCCGATCTGGACTGGGGCGAGTACACATCGAGCGGGGAGGTGCTGCGGGCCGTTCTCCACGCCCTGCAAGCCGCCCCGCAGGCAGAGGTAGGGGCGCGCACTGGCACGCACTTTCTCGCATCATTTCTAAATTTGCTGCTTGCGACAGTTCAGAGAGTTCAACGAAAATTAGACGACCGCAGCTCTTTTAAGAGTTTCTGGCTCTGTTCGTAGAAGAAGAAAAAAAAGAAAAAATTTTGAGAGATTTTTGAAAAGACTTTTATTTATATTAACTGCATTAGTTTCAAGCAGCTTGGGCCAATTTTCTTCAAAATTGATTATAATCTATTTGTTTAAAGCCACTCGAGGCTTCTGAGTTTGAAACGGATACTGTGGATTCTGAGAGGATTTTACATGAAATTTCAAAAACCTTTTCAAAATTTTCTCAAAAATGGTTCGAAATTTTGTGATTAAACTTAGTTTTCGAGTGTCGTTAACGAGGCTTACGAAAATGATGCTGATAACATTTTTGTTGAAATCACGGATTTTTCGAAAATTGCAGAAATAGTAAACAATTTACATGTTTCTGGAGTGTTTAAACGTTTTTGCAATGCAAAGTTTTGTATAGAAAGTATTTTTTCAAACCAATTTTTCAGTGCTCATTGCGCCTCAACCATTCGGAATATCCAAGGAGTTTATTAGACAAAATATCCTTAAAATTGTCTTAAAAGTTTATTTTCGAAGTTTCGACGTTTCTTCCCCGGACACCTGTATATGTTTTTATTTTATTTAATAGGTAATTATTACAGGCAAAGTAAAAATCTTGATGCAATGTGGCTAGGCCGAAGGCCTTTAAGACATTACAATACCTACATTCTACAGCGTTCTAACCTTTCGAATTCTGGTATTCACCCCAAATGGTCTCTCCTTCGCATCAAAGCCGCGGAATATGCCTGTTATGAATGGTATGCTGCGATTTGATAGATGGTTTAGTGCTGTAATAGGTATTTCATCTATTTCTGTTGACTTTTTATTCTTAGTTTTTAATTAAATCTCTTACTTTGTAAGGGGAAATAAAGCTTGTAGCTAAGGGTGCAGAATAAATTGGTTTATTTAGAAAATTAGTTACTTTGATAGATCTGAGATTGGATTTGGTTTTTAATTATTTCCAAAATAATTCGCCAGTAAACTTGGATTTTCTTGGGTCATAATGGCCTTTAAATTGTTATGTAATAATGGTGGCATTGTACAAAAAGTTATCTTAAATATTCTGTATAATGTCCATTGGTTAGACGAAATTTTGTCAAATTAAAGTGAACTAAAATTTTTGAAATCTTAATTGTTCTAGAGGTGCATGAATTTTACGAGAGAGATGATATATCGTTTGTTTGAGATTAACTCATATAATTCCGTTGACGGACGCTCAGGACAGAATGAATTGAAAGGGGCCATGGCCGCCATTGTAGTGGATGATGTGGGCGCGGGTTTCAAATCGGATCCTGCAATTACATTCGTTTGCATCGTGATCTTTGTTTTTGGGGTGAGTGTAACACAAATAAAAATATAAAATAAAAAACCAAAACAACTGTATATGGATAATGCTTAGATGCATGCTTTCTATGCCAGGTGCCATTTGTCTTTAACAATACAGGTATGCAAGTTTTCATACGAAAAGCCCTCAGCGTTTACAATTAATTACTGTGAAGTAACATCACAGATGTTGCCCCCTAATATTGAAGATTCAAACTGTACAAATTTGTACACTAAATTTTAATTTGGAACAATAAATTTGTTCGCGCACTTAATGCATGCCGAACAGTCTCTTATTCGTATTATATCACACATATTTTTATGTAGTTAAATAATACATTCACCGGAACTAACGTATCGTTATTCTAAACAACTAACGTGCTCCTATCACAGTCGCAACTACAACTACTAAGTACGAACGTTTCCACTACAATGGCGGCCCTCAAATTATTCCGCGACAGCAGAGCTCCCAGTGAGTCCAGTTCAATTTTATTCCAACGTCTTTAGCATGGAGCTAGGAATACAGGAAGATGATGTCACAAACTTGAAGCCACCGGAAGCAACGATCCGACATATTGCTACACCTGCGCGCGTCGTTGGTGTAATGGTTAGCGTATCGGGCTGTTATACCTAAGTTCCCGGGTTCAAGCCCGTGGATTTTTAGGTCGAAAAAATCCTTCTAACGACTTACATCGGAGAGTAAGTAAAGCCCACTGTCCCATGTAGTAGATTTACTATATGTAAAAATCTCAAGCCCAAATGAAGCCTCTAAGCTAAATTCAAATTGCCTGTTCCGTCGCCCAAGTAATACATTCCTTCTCCCCTTGTTGGTGAAAGGAGCATAACGAAAATTGCGTGGTCACACGGAAGAGTATCATGTTATGACCTGAGTCTCGCCACGTAAAATAAGGCATCAATTCAATCCAATTGCTGTGCCCAAAATTCTTGTAGGTGTCCTCGTGTTGAGGAGTTACTATTTATAGTTTTTAATGTTTAAAAGGCTTCAACAGATTAACAAGCTTTCGTAACAGTTCGTCATAATTACTTGTGAGGCATACTACTGTACAATTTGTTCGGGGAAGGCTTGAAGGACTTTTCTCATGTAAGTAGTTACTTTATATTGTTTGGAGAACATAGTAAAATTTGAAGATTTTGGTTAATTTTCGTGATTTTTCTCTTCATAACAAATAGGAGAGAACTGTCGATTAGTTGTGCGAAAAGGCTACTGGTAGTCTGGTACATACAGCATGTAATTTTCGGTTCATTTTCAAGAAGAGGATTTTGTCAGAATTTCATGATACGTACATTTGTGAAAACTTGCAGTTCCAACTATTTAGCAGCTTTATACCACATCTAAGAGAAGTGAATTGTGCAGGAATAATTACATTATCTGAAGATGTCTTCAAAAGGATAACTAACATTTTTATTTTTGACGTCTTCTACAATGAAATGCTAGTTTTTCACAATGTTGACATCAATTGTATTTCTGGTCCATCTACAAATTCAAACTTTAGATTCCTCCTCTTTTTACTTCAGATGGGAGTACATAATGTTTATGTGAGGAAATGGTGAAATACTAAAGTAACAGTACAAAGTGCTTGTTTTAAATCATATAGTGGTAAGGTACCCAGACCTCGAATATTGTGCTTTCTAAGAAAATTTCGTAATAATTTGTGCATCGTATCCTCCTTCAGAATGTTAACAGTGTTAAGTTTTTATTTATTTGCATTTTTTCTGAGAGATCATGTGATAAATTTCAGAGGCAGCAGAATCACAATGTAGTATTCTTGACGTTTTAACTTTGAGGTTATTTTGATTTTCACGCACTGAAAATACCTTACAGTTACCCCACCATTTGTAAAGAAGCTTCTCCGTTTTAGTTATTATACTCTTCAATATTCCGAAGATTATTAAATTCCATTGAGAAATGGAATTTAATATCCTATTTGATAGAATGTTTTGGGAACACCAATATGGTGGATTGGCTTCACTTGTGGAAGATGGCAGAAGTTGGTTATGCTACCTCCATGTATCCATAGCTTCATGGTGTTTGATTTGACATCATGATGAAGTAATCTGTATTCTTGTCAGAGGCGTTTTGCCACTCGCTTAGATTCAATGAGAGAATTGTAATAGTGTAACTTTGTAATAGTATTAATTTTATTGAATTTAAGTTTATAATGAGTAGGAGTTGACGCTTCATTCATGGCTGTTTTAATTATTGAGTAAATTAATTATCTAGCAAAAGCCTCGTCTGTTTATGTTTTGTTGTTACAAAATGGGGAAGGGGGCGTTAAAGAGTACGTGAGCGTTTAGAAATTCTGTTAGTTAATAATTTTTGGAGTGGTTTGGTTGAGGGAGAAGGAGAGTTAATGGTAAATGTGACTGGACCGGCACCAAACAATGATCAGAATTTGACTCAGGTAAGGGAGTTTGGTGAATAGGAGCTTTGAATTGTTTACTTACCACGATATATAGAATGTATGGAGGAATGTGCTGGTTAAATGAGTTGGTGGGGGCACTGTGTTGTAATTGAAATTTATTGCAAAATGAAGAAGAATATTTCGGTTATGCGTATTTACTCTGCAGCCCCAGGCTTGATGTTTAGCGTTGAAGTACCCGGAAAATGGCGACTCGCGTCGAAGTGGAATTTCTTTTGCTTGAAGACTTAAATTTAAGCAAGGGAATTAGCTTATTTATCTCTAGTTCGTCCATTAATGGAATACGGGGCTGTTTGTTGGGACCCTTATAGAAATTCCCAAAAGGAATATTTGAATAGAGTACAGAGAAGAGCGTATACACTTACTTTCCGAGGGAATAGGAAGAATGTTGAATGGGAGTCTCTAGAAATTAGGAGAGTTAAGGCAAGACTCGGTGCCCTGTACAAAGCGTATGCCGGTTATCCAGCTTGGAAAGATATCTACATCCTATTGGGTAGACCTTCGTACTTTAGTAGGGGAGATCACAAGCACAAAATTCAGTTTAGGCCAGAGAACAGATGTTGGAAAATTTTCATTTACAAATAGAACAATAACGGACTGGAATAAGTTACCTGCGACAGCCTTGGAACCCTTTCCTCTAGGAGTTCAAAGATTTAAAAATAAATTAACTAATGGTATTTGTAAACTTTATTAATTTAGTTAGTTGGATTATTATATCAGTTATTATTTGATTATTATTGATATTTTTATTGCTATTATTATTGTGTTAATTACTATTAAATGCGTTCCTGTTCTAAATATACAACTATATTCGAAGTAGTTTTGTATTGAAGTGTGGTGAAGTGTTGTGCAGTGTAGTGCAGTATAGAAGTAGAAAGAGAAGTGAATTTCAAATGTTGTGAAGTGAAGTGAAGTGAAGTGTAATTAAAAAGTCGTGTAATATTGTATTTAATAGTTTCAAATAACTGTGCAGGTCAACCAAAAAATGTAGTTAAGGCTATTATTGTTAGCATATTATTATTATTATTATTATTATTATTATTATTATTATTATTATTATTATTATTGTTGTTATTATTATTATTATTATGTCTTTAAATAATTTGAAGTTACGTTGTTAAATAATTTAAAGTTAGTATTAGTAATGTGTAAATTGTAGAGTTCTGCCACCAGGTTGTATATACCTACCTGCAGAATAATAAATATCTATCTATCTATATCTATCTAAATTGTACTTGAAGGTGGCCAATGTCAAAATTAATATTCCATGTGCTCTTCTACACTTTTTGATACTTGAAGGGTCAAGAAACAAGGTTCCCAGTTACGCTTATTTTACACAAATTCGAGTCGCATCTAACAATTTACTTACTTTTCAAAGGCACATATTTTTAATGGTAATTGAGGAGTAATAAAGTAAACGATAACTTTTTTTGTGAATTATTGCTTTGATTTGGTAATAGCGTACCTATTCTTAAACACCATTGGTCTTAATTTCATGAGCACATTTGTCACTATAACTATAACTATTACTATACGTACTATTACTATAACTATAACTATTACTATACGTACTATTACTATAACTATAACTATTACTATACGTACTATTACTATAACTATAACTATTACTATACGTACTATTACTATAACTATAACTATCACTATACGTACTATTACTATAACTATAACTATCACTATACGTACTATTACTATAACTATTACTATTACGTACAGGTTCACAGTTATTTACAAAGAACGGCATCATGACAAAGCTGCCCCCAGTGGTTTAGTCACCCTGGAGTGAGTCGCAAGGGTTGTTGAAAGGGGAAACGGAGCGTTACGGGTGGGGGTATTAGGGGTGGTTGGGGAAAGGGTTGCAAGGGGGAGAAGGGACAATCATGTTGATGGGTTGGTTGTAGGTTAGTGATTCCGGGCACGTCAACTACACAGGTCATTAGGTGTAGTGCATGCTTTTTCATCGGGAGGTGGCGCTGATCTTCCCCCGCTGGATGGCGAGATCCGGCGCCGACCTACCGTCGGCTAGCGGGATTTCCCCCAAACCAGGACTCTCCCACCAGCGGGGCACCGCCCCAACCGGGACAAGCTCTAAGCTCCCGACCGGTCTCCCGGAATATGTAGTGGTGTAGTGCATGTTAGTGTAAGTGTGTGTGTGTGTGTAAGGGGAGAGGATAGGACAAGGAAGAGGAAGGAAAGATCGCGCGCGATCCGTGTCCCGTTTGTTAGGGTACTGCTCCGGCATTTACTGGTGCTGATCGAAGAAACCACGGAAAACTACCGATCAGAGCAGCCAGCCTTTAGAATTCTCCTCCAGACAGCGGCTGAATTCGATTCCCAGACCCATTGTCCAGAAGCATTTCGTCCACATTATTTACGTCCACTATGCATTTTAGTCCACTGCTACTTTTAGTTCAGAAACATAGAATGTCCATAAAAATTTCGTCCACTTTTTTATGTCCACTTATAAGAATGGTCCACTGAGCATTCACTTCCGTCACATTGAAATGTCCACTAACATTGTGTCCATTTTATAAATTTTTAGTTCACAATAATTATAGTCCATTGTAAAAGAGATGCATAATTTATTCAGTTACAATATTATACAATATGTGATACTTCTCCATCGCTCTCTTCTGTGTTATACAATTTCATTCTGTAGCTAATGCTGCGCAAATATAAATCTATATTATTATTTTCAGCATAT
>BLKR01010929.1:0-42889 GCA_011170035.1 Teleogryllus occipitalis
AAAGTATAAATAGAATATGTAATTATTGTGCTATGCACAGAACTCCCAAATTAAGACATACCTTACAGGAAATTGACGCAGATGAAGAATTTGAATTTACTATGGAAAAACCCTGGGAAATAAATATTTTTCACAAAATTAAATTAAAAATAGATTTCCTTAAAATCTATAATATATCAAATTGTTGCATACTTAAGAACATTTCCCCTATATGGTGTTCTCTATATTGTAAAGTAGGAAGAAATATATTTCACAATTATTTTAATTTCACGATTGAAATAAGAAAAGAATTTTAGTAAGTTGGAAAAAGGGTTTACACAGCGATTCCAAAGTTATTCAGGATATTAAACATTCGTGTCGTCAATACCGTTATCGTTTAAAGCTGGAACTCAACACTTCATATTTGCGAAACAAAACAAGAATATTGCCCAGAATTTATTTTTAGTTTATCATTTTGGCTATATTCTTAATATACTATTTTTGAAAAGAGGTCTGTGTAAACATAATAGTGTAATGCATTTGCCATCGAAACAACCAAGGAAATAGAAACAGGAGTTGCGTCTCATCAATCAGGTGACACGTTGAGAGCAGTGTGTACGCTTAGCAAACAGTGGCAGCTGGAGGGGTGGCCACGGCTGCACTTTGTTACAAGGTGCGATCCATTACTGAAAATATCGGCAAATCACTCATTGTATGTAGTCGAAATTATTTGTGAATATAGGTCTTTTTATTTTTCATTAAAAAAATACCGAATGCTTGTTAGCAAATGCTGAATGATGTAAGTATCTCAAGACATATATTCCTAAGAGTTAAAAAAAGCTCCATGTGCAGTGTTCCTAACCTTGTTCCTCGATAAAATACAGGATAATTTATACAATAATATAATCCATAAATATAGTCAATTACATCACTGATAAATCCTACCAACAGATGGACTGAAAAGAAGAAATAGTGGTCCAAGAACTATAATTACAATAGGTTTGGAAATTGGAATACTAGTAATGAGAAAAATTCCAACATTTTTTCGTTTGCCTATATATATATATATATATATATATATATATATATATATATATATATATATATATATATATATATATATAAACTAGTTACTCCACGCATTGCAGTGAAATAATGTTACAATTCCAGTCTCACTCATTCACTAAACATTTACCAAAGTAATACTTCATCATTAAAGTCCACCCAATTCCAAAATAAAGAGTGCGCCCATTTCCTCCTCTTTTTTGCCACCGAGCAGACGTGTGAGGTCACAACACCTCCCGGCTTGTCGCCGCCAAAACTACGCGCCCGGCATGACAAGAGCAGTGGGCGAGTGGGGGTGGCGTCTCGCCGATCAGAGGGCGGCCGGGGTGGCTCCCGACAAACAGCGGCGGCGGCGCTTTGTAGCACGGCATTAGGAGCATTCATTATGGACAGGAGCAAGTGCGGACGCGCAGCGTGGCGGGGACGAAGGCGGGGGCGGCGGGCGGGGGGCGGGGCAGGACCGGGGACGGCGTGGTCAGGTCCGTCGCGCCGCCCCCGTTCCCCCATCGCCCTCATCGCATCCGGCTCGGCCGCGCCGATCTTACGGCGCATGTTTAATGCATGGGGCGGCGGCGTTTAGCTGGCGGGGCTGGACGTGGCGGGGTGGGGGCGGGGGCGGCGTAGGGGCCGCGCTGCGCGCCTCGCCGCGCCGCGCCCATCGCGGTCCGGCTCGTCGGGTAACGAAGCTACAATAACGCCAGCTTAGCACTGATTGGCCCCATTGTGCGGGGCGGTGCGGGCGCCCCCGCGACAGCGCGAACGCCGCCGCGAGGGGCGCCCGAGGGGTACCGGAGGGGGCGGCCGCCGCCTCCACTGCCGCCGCTGCCACCACTGCCGTCGGCGGCGCACCGCCCCCCCCCCCTCCCGCGCGCTGCAATCTGGTCCTGTTTTACCGGCGATGAATTAATTACTTTGTTATGGGGCGGGGACGGAAGGGGGCCCGTCTCACCCCGCACGGAGCGGTTCCGCGCCGCGCCTCTGCGAACAACCGGGAAATTACGCCCCAGGGGGGATTTTCCGCGCCGGCGGCGGCGACGGCGCGCCCCGCCCCCTTCCCGCGCGCGGCGCACCAGCGTTCCCAGCGCCTGTCGCCGGCGCCGGCCCCGGCTCCGCCGCCACCGCCGCCGTCGCCGGGGGCCGGCCGGCCGGGCGCCTGTCTTTACGCCTGGGAATGCTGGCTGCCCGCTCCGCGCGGCGCCGCGCCGAGCCGTTCCCGCCGCGCCTCGCCGCCGCCACCGCGCCACCGTGCTCGTTACTTCATTAATCCAGTTGTTAATTAGTTGATTTTTTGGTTCGTTGGCCGGTTAACGGGCGGCGCGATGGCCGGCAGATGGGCGCTGATCGCCGGTGATTGCGCGTTGTTTGACCCGCGGGTTAGGCGTGTTGCGGCCGGTCTCGTTACGCACCCCGCTACCTGCGCCGCCCGCCCGCCCCCTCCACCCATCGCCCACGCTCGCCCGCCTTCACCCTCCCCCGCGCCGCCCGGTGCAGCGTGGCGTTGCAACTAGTTTCGCTGGCCGCCGCCGCTCTGCGTACCTATCCACTGCCCAGGGCGCTTCTCCCACGCCGGTCGCTACGCTTGCCAACGCTAAACTCTCCTGTTATCTTTTCTCTAATCTAGCTCCAATTCGTTCGTACATTTTTCATGGGCACTCCCTTAACACAGAGCATTGCACCCATTATTCCCATTACCGACGTGAGTCGATGAACAGTGATATCTCATATTGCCTCATTTCTATTTTTTTTGTCTTCTGTCAATTCATTCCATCACTACACTGAGCCCACTCAAATTATTTACCAAGGAGGTTTTTTCGTGACCTCATTTATCCTGAAAGTGGATCCCTATTATTGATATGGCACTGCTCATTCCCTCATCAGTTCGCGGCCCCAACATCAGTGACAACCGGCCTGCTCCGCTTCCCCGTGCTTCACACCACGCGCGTTGACCACTGTGTCTACCACCCCCAGCGTCACCGCCCACTCGGCTTCTCATCCCCGCACGCCGTTCTGTGTCATTCCTCACCGCCGCGTCGCGGCCCGTCAACCCACCCACCCACCCACCGCCCCACCCGCTCAACCACCCACCCAGCCGCCCACCTTTGTCCCCGCTTTGCCCGTGCCGCGCCGCCCGAGGCCTGTTTACCCGGCCGGCGGGTGTTCACGCAGCCGATCCGGTGCGCGCCAATTACCTATTGAATTATAATTGCTAAATTTAGCTGCGGCCTATGCACCGCGAAATGAAGCCATCAACAATGGACTAAACCTGGGCTGCAGCAGCGCCAGCCCGCCCGCCGCCCGGCCGGGGCCCCGGTATATTATAGAATATATAATGAGAACAATTACTGTATGCAAAAAGAACGCTATGTACGCAGCCAGAGCGTTGCAACAAAGGTCCCGGTGTGTGTGCCGGCGCTGTTTGACTTGCTGTCAATGGCTCGCATGCAGCGAAGCGTGCAAACATGCAGTGCCGCCACACGCGCCCGCCGCCACAGTCACCGCCGCCGTCGCCGCCGCCGCCGCGGCCGCTGCATGGCGGGCTCATTATCATACATGAAAATCCCGACGCGCGGACCGCGGCCAAGGCGGACCGTGCGTCGCGCTGTGTGACGCGGAGTGGGCCGAGCGCGCGGCGGCGGCGGTGGTGGTGGTGGTGGCGGCGGCGGTGGCGGCGGTAGAGGCGGCGCTGCAATGCGCTGCGCGACGGCGGCGGCGGCGGCGGCGGCGGCGACGACGACGGCGGCGGCGTCGACGGCGTCGAGCGTTGCGATGGCAGCGGCGATGGCGGCGACGACGACGACGACGGCGACGACGGGGACAGCGACGACGAGGACGACGGCGACGACGAGGACGACGCGACGGCGCCGACGGTGGTGACAGTGGCGGCTGCAGTGGGGGGGCTGTGGCGGCGGCAGTGGTGGCGGGGGCGGCGGCGCGCCGCTTAGAAGCCTCCCGCGGGGCCGTGCGGCCGCTGCACCCGGATCCGCGTCGCGCGCTCGCGCAGGACGCGATACGCTGGCCGTGGCGATCGCCGGCGCCGCTGGGGGTTTCTTCCTCCCATTAGGGATGACGAGTTTTGCTTCAGACGTCGGTTAATCGGAAACGCCGTAAATCGAAAACACATGCATCAACGCTGCCGATAATCTAGAATCTACCGTTATATATTGATAATTTTTATCAGTGACAATTTTCTTGATAAAACGTAGTACTTCCATATCAACTTCTGAATAGGTCGTTAATTAAGGCGCTGTGAATTGGCACGTTCCTGTCACTACACATGATTTGGCACTGGATTTTTCTGCGAATACATTGACATGAATGCTCCATAAATGGGGTGTTCGAGCTAATAAATGTCTTTTTTTCTAGTGCTTTTATCCATCCGCCAGCTGTTTACCCTTTACGTCCCAATGGGTCGCATATTCTTCCATACACTAGACACCAACACACTTGCGGGCTCCTCTGATTTGGCATCAGAAGAACGCGACGCCTTCCGCGACAACATACACATGAGAGACGAGGGACAAACATGTCCAAGGCTGGACTCGCGGCCCTTCGGATCGAATCGTTCGGTCCGTACACGCTCTCAGCCACACCGGCCATCCAGGTCGACTAATAATTGACAAATATTAAAGTAAAGGTGATCGAATTTACCACAGTATTGAATTGTAATATAATGAATTTGTAATGATGAATGTAATATGCATCGGCCCTCCGTGAAGGTATGTGAATGTGAATGTGTAAGGGTGGATTTCGAATTTCTAAGACGTGGTCTGAGCCGTGGTTTTGAAACCACGGGTTTGAAGCAACGGCTTGAGGTGGCACGAATCCGATTGATAAACCTATGTATCAACGAAGTCTGCTGAGACTACGGTCTCAAGTCGCGGCTGTGAAAAATCAGTTTAGCAACATTGTCTTGACGAGTTCAAACGGTGTCCGTTGTGTGTTTGTGTAGTATAAACTGACACATTCGCGGAAAAGTAGTAGGTCATGTTTGATAGCGGAGATACGTATTGTATTTCCATTCTTGATAATGTAATGAATGACTTGAATTACACTTTTAATCTAATTACAAAGCCTTGCCACACTTTCGTTCTGTAGTTCTTTACTATTACAGATGGCTCGTGAAAAAAAACGAAAGGGTAATTCTTGCAGAAATTTGCCAGAAGTAACCAGTTTTAGGGAAGAAAAGGTACTATAATAAATTAATTAATTAATGAGAAGAGGTAAGCCACTAATTCAACGCATCGTATCCGGGCAAAATTGCTCGCGATTATGGACAACAAGATATGTTTTTGTGGTCAAATACCGTGTTTTGTAGTTACTCCAGTTTTCTTAAAAAAATACCTACCCACAAATATCAAGACTAGCGAAAAACGTGATTCTGTGAGTAAACATTTTAAATATAAATATTGCGTATTCATTTATCATATTTTGTGTAGTGTAATTGGTCTGATGGAATGAGTTGGTTCTAAATAATTTATATATATATATATATATATATATATATATATATATATATATATAAGAAGATAAGACTGCAAATATTTGTATATTTGTTGAAATGGGTGCGATTTTTTATTTTTACTTAACCTTATTATCACAAACAAATTCCTCTTGATGTTCCCTTCTGAGTTGATAACATTGACACTAGTTCATATTGTGAGACTTAACTTTTTCTGTTAGATTTGAAAAATATTACAGAATTTACTATGTTACAAATGAATGGTAGTAAGGTTAATGTTCAAATCTGTTTTTCAAACAGAAGTGCAGTAAGAGATTTGCTAATTCAAATATAATAAATATAAGAATTTCCGTTCCGATGGCCAAGATTGTTAAGGCAGTAGTGCAGTATCGGTCTGGGACCAGAGGGTCGTGGGTCGGGCATGGATGTTTGTGTGTGTTTCTGTTGTCCATACGTGTTCTCCCTACAGTTTAAAAATCAAAGTGGAATCCCGCCTCGGTCATGGATGTTTGTGTGTGTTTGTGTTGTCTATACGTGTTCTCCCTACAGTTTTCCCTACAGTTTAAAAATCAAAGTGGTCGCTATATGACCTACATATTAAAAAGCGACCTTAACAAAAATGCTAATGATTACTTGCAATTTTACATGTTTTTCTTTTAATACATTCATTTTGGTGTCAATATTTGTTGTTATGTGGCATGTGAAGGCATTTGAAAAAAGAGAGCAAAAAGATCACCGTACATAAGTAAGAATGAAAATAGTATCTGTAATATGCAACTTTCTGATGTTTATTTACACACAAAGATATACATTTTACTTATCATAAAACCACCAAAGTTGAATTATGATGGGCAAACCCGAACCTCTTCCGCCCATGTGATTGAGGTTAGGTTTTGAACATTTCGGTCAAAGGAAGTAACGTTTCTTTTGAAAGCGAAATCTTTGAAATTCCCGATTGTTGTATTCTTTGGGATTGCTGCGATTCCGTAACACTTCTCGGGTTCAGTGTCCTGGACTGATGAATATTGCCTTGAAACTCATCTATATGTCTAAAGCTCTCCATTTTCTACTATTTGCGTGATTGAGCCACGGCTTCATACCACCCTTCGCCGAGGTCTGGAATTTTCAAGCCGCGGCCTCGAAACTTCGCCAAAGCCGCGTCTTATCAAGCGAAACCAGGGTTTCAAGCCGTGGCTCCAAGAAGCCGCGGCCCAGACCTCGTCTTAGAAATCTACCCTAAGTCTATCAATATTTCTTCACAAATGTTCATACACTTCGTACATTAACTTTAATTATATAAATTAATGATAACTATTCCTTAAAATTACCAATATTTACGATGCAGCTACAGATGTGTCATTGTTACGTCCAGAAAAGATTTTCTCAGATTTTCTAACATTAATGCAGTAGAATATCACATTTAATTCAGCTTTCTATCCCTGTAGGTATTCCAAACTATAAAATGAAAAATTACTCCACAAGTGAAATTTTTAATTAGACGCAAGGTGAAATTAAAAGAGAATGTAAACGGCACCGGATATCTCCGAAAAACTGGTGAGAAAATTATCTCTCTTTTAATAGTAATAAAAAGTGTGTAAAATATTGGACAATTTTACATTCACGAAAGACTGCAGAAGATATTGTAAAAACCAGGTGAATGGAAAAAGAGCCACATAGATGCAATAGAAAAAAATTATTAGAGAAGACAGTTGATGAGAATGCTAAATAACGTTGGTATGGAGGAACGAGCGGAGACTGTTCTTACCAGCGTGGCTGGCACGAAGAGACAGGTTTCCAGTAGATAGAACTTACTGGGAGACTAATTAAAATGTACTAGTCAAACATTTATTTTCTTTCTGAAACTAGTAGTGATAAAACAGCATGTACTTTCTCGCCCTATTTTCACGCAAAATTACGCGACATATACGCTAATTTTCCCCAAAATTGTACATGACCTCATTTCAAAATCTATATTTAAGGAACAGAATTCATTAAGGGACAAAAATCTCTATCTTCATAATTGTAGATGTAGGAATCCGCCGAAAAAATTTCCAACTTTTGCAATTTTTGAAAAATCAGAGTTTTCAACGAAAATCAGACCTGCTCCTTTTTCTTAAACGTCATTTACACTATCTAACAGCACATTTTAATGAGAAACGATGGAACAATTTATCTTGAAAATTTGGAAAATGTCCGAGGGGCTTCATGCACAGTACCCTCCAATATAAAAATTCGGTTTCAAATTCAATGGGCTGCGACATCAGCCAGATCGATTGGGGAATATCAATTTTGGATAGAATTGACGGAACGATTTAGCCGCTAGCGTTGTTGTCAGATGAACAGATGGACGAACATACAGACGCATTGCCGTCATTCGATTTTTCGATATCAAGGGCCCACAAAACATGAATTCTGGCCACATCACGTGTTAGAGAATTGTTTCTAAATTTAGGAACTGGATTTATCCACTTTTTCGGTAATACCGCATTCCGAATTAACTGCAATAAGAATTTTTCTGCCGAAAATTCGCCGTTTTGTCGCGCAGCGTTACCTAACTTTCTCTCCAGTTCGTAAGCGGTAGCGAGAATTTAAAAAAGTAAACTACTGGTAATGCAACAGAAACCTTTTCTCGTAGTAAATAGGTAAGGGCCCTAAAAATTTGTTACGAGGATATTAAAAGAAATGTACTAGAACTAATTTAACTATAACTTTCCGCCTAAGGTTCAACAATATTATTTGTTACTACAACGATATCTGACCATCAGTTTTCATCGTTGATATAACTTCTCTGTTCAGATAGCATTTCCTCAAAACCCATCTGTAGGATAGAATTTCCTCAAAAGCCCCCATAATTTTTCAGAGAATGTACAATTGAGGATTCATTCATTTGAAGTTACAAAGGAGTTAGAATGTGGATTTTGTACATACTACTGATTGATTCATTGTGATTGACTGACGTTGCCGGACACGTCAAGTACTATGGTCGTTACTCTCGTAAGTGTAGTGAATGTTTTTATCGTTAGAAGAAATAATATTCCTCCCACATTGGGGGTCCGCCAGTGAAATCCGGCGTCTAATCTACGCATCGGATTGCGAAGAATATCTTTCTATAAGTATATCCCCCGGCGGAGCACCGTTCCAGCCGGGACAAGCTCAAAGCCCCCGACATGTGCGGAAGTGTGGCACACGTAAGTGCATGTGAGAGAACCGGGAGTGAATTGGAACACACAAGAGGAAAGGAAAGTCGTGCGCAGCTCGTGGCCCGTTTGTTAGGTACTACTGCGGAATCCGCCCAGTATTCATCGCAAAAAAACACGGAATACTACCGATCAGACCAGCCAGCCGCTAGAATTTTCCTCCAGATAGCGTCTGAATTCGACCTAGGTTATAATTATTGATTGATTGTTAGTGATTCCGGGTGTATCAACTACTAGGGTCATTAGTCACGTAATTGGAATGCATATTTTTCTCGGGAGGTGGCAGTGGTCTTTCCCCGCTGGATGGCGAGATTCGGCGCTGACCTACCGTTAGCTAGCGGGGTTTTCCTCAACCAGGTATGTCCCACCAATGGGGTACCACCCCAGCCGGGACAAGCTCTAAGCTCCCGGCCGGTCTCCCGGCATGCGTAGTAGTGTAGTGCATGTTAGTGAAGTTGTGTAAGGAGGGAGGATATGACAAGGAAGAGGTAGGAAAAATCGCGCGCAGTCCGTGGCTACTGCTCCGGCTATCGCTTGGTGTTGATCGGAGAGACCACGAAAATCTAACGTTCAGAGCAGTAGCCACGCAGTAGAGCAGTAGCGGCCGCTGGAATTCTCAATTCTCGTCGAGAGAGCGATTTAATTTCGACCTAGCTGACGTGCTATTGTCAAAAATCCTGCCACCGTCGGTACTCGAACCTAGGACCTCCCGGTCACAGGGACTACAGTGACATCAATTGTTGCCCTGAGCCACCTTTCCCGATCAAAAACCACCTTTGCCGGAGGCAAAAAATGTGCCACCGTCGGGACTCATAGCTAGGACCTTATGGTCAGTGTCGCTGCAGAGACAGCGAGTTAAACTCCGCCCATCTCACGTGATTTTCAAAAAAAATATGTTGTTCAGATTTTGAAATTAAATTGAAAAAGAAACATTTTTTTCAGTTATTTTCAGATTAAGTCGTGGTGACTTCTAAATCGACCCTTCTTTATGGTGGGGTTTATATGCTCCATTTTTATGTAATATCTTGTGTATCTCGAGTATGACCATGGCGAATTTACCACAGGCTTATAAAATATACCTCTTTGTGTTCTATTGGTACTGTGGAAAAGTTAATACTGTATAACCACAGCACCTGATGCCAGACATGCCGACGCATATTTATTCAGAATTACATGGTCTTTATAAGGAAAACGATGCATATTGAAAAATATTGGCACAAAAATACTGACTTTTTTTCGTTTAAAGGATATAGCATGCACACATTGACACTCATGAAAACAGTTTGTCACATCCGTAATGAACGTCATATAACCTTGTTGAGAAAAAATATCAAAACGCTGCATATTCTCATTTTCTCTGCCATACAATCATGTTTCCAGTTATACAACTTGCAAAGATATGTGACATGATTCATTACAACTTAAAAATCTTCCAAGTCTTTGAAATGGTCTTCTCAAATTTGAAGCTATTATTAATAAGATCATTATTTTTACTTCATTCCATTAAATGGAACTGTTCCGACAAAATATTTTTCATTGTAAACCTATGACTATAGTTTTGAATAACATCTCAAAGATGAGACGAAATGACAGTAATAAGAACTAATGAAATTTGAACAACTCGTTGATCATGAATCCCATTTTTTTTAAATTCATGGGTTTATATAACACAAATTAGAATTCAATATTTCAATGAAGCTACAGATAAAACTACTAAGCTCGCGATAACATGATGGTATATCCTGATAGTACGTTGGAATGATATCCCGAAAATACGTGTGCTTCCTACATATTACCCATCGTATATACTAAGAGGCGGCGGAATAGAAAATTTAACATATACTAGATTTAAGGGCTTGGGTCTGTAACAAGATAAGCTATGACGGCTATTACACGCCTCTCGCTATTCGTAAATGTTAATATTTCGATTTTGGTCGATGTATGTCTCATCACGGTACTTTCCCAAAACCCTCACAAATGTGAACAAGTTGTGTATAGTAAAAGGATAAGCCACCTTTCACAAAAATCGAGATATTAACAATTAAGAATAGTGGGAGGCTTGCTGTGGCTGGTGTAGATTACTTGTTCCTGCCCCTAGCCCTTCACTTAAAATACTTATTCAATGAGTGTTTTGTTTGTTTCATAAGGTTTTGTAATGTCAATTAGAGGTCAATCTTTCAGTGGTCAGTCAATCAATCAAATCAGTGGCCAACCTTTGGGCATTTCCGAAAATAAATATTTCTGAGTGTTAGTATTGTTAGCAATAATGCGGAGAAAATTAATATTTGCTAGATCACGCATCTCCATTGAGTATTATTTGTTTATACTTATTAAATACAGATATATTATATATATAATACAGGACTTGATTTCTGGCGGAACGCGACGGAACGGCGTTCCAGTACCTCGGGAATAATTATTAAATATGTAACTATATCTATTAATTAGTAGTTAATTTAGGGCGCATTCCGGAACCTAAAATTTTAGAAATCAAGAACAATTAAGAATTTAAAAAAAACTATTGAATATTACGTACGAAATGTTACAAGTTGTATATTCATTGTCCTCTAAGTAGTGGCATTGGCATTTATTAGCACTGTGTGGTATAAAATGTTGTTCTATTTGATATCTTCCAGACTTAAGTGGCAGAGGTTCACTGTTATTCTCCTAAAAATGAGAAGGTACATTATTTATGGTCCCTCAACCTGAACAGGAAAACTTATTTCCAGCATCATTATAAAAACATATATTAAAGTGAGCACGGTAAAAAGAAAGAGAAACTTCCAAGCACGAAATGGAAAAGTTATATAAAGCTCCTTCGTATAAAATTCCATCTCCTTGTTTGCAACTCTTTTTAATAGATAACTCAGTGTTTATGAGGAGCATCAACAAACGAAGGTGCTGTTGCTGATTTTGCACAGCAATAACATTTACTATTCTCTGTTTGCTTGACAAACATCTAAAAAGTTTGCTTAAGTCTGAAAAAGTGTGATTAAAATGTAGACTATCAGATTAAAAATTTGGAAATGAATGGTGAACAAGCACAAAAAATTAACTTCGTTTTTGAAAAGCTTTTTGAATTAAATTTGTTATAAGTGAATGATTACATTACGCATGTTACAATGCTTTACAATTGCGACATGTATCTTATTTTAACTTATTTTTCCGTCAACTGATCACATACACTTCCGGGTAATATTATTGTAGTGTTTGATCATAACATGAAAAAAATATTTTCCACTTGTTTTCAGCTCGAAACATAACTCTATTTTAAAGGCTTTCATTCTGTATTTGGGATAATCATGATATATCTAATAACATTACAACCTTTTCTACAACATTGCTCTAAACTTCCTGCATATCATTTTGTTTGAGATATAGTATGAACGTACGGAATTTGAAGCACACTTACAACCTTTTCTACAACATTGCTCTAAACTTCCTGCATATCATTTTGTTTGAGATATAGTATGAACGTACGGAATTTGAAGCACACTTGAGAGAAAAAAATAAAAAAATTGGAGAAGTTATTCAAAAAATCTTGATTAAATATGTGTTTTTTAACGATCACAATTTCACTTTTAATTACTAGAATACTTCTCATATTTTCAGAAATTTGTTTATAATGTTATTTAAAGTTCTAATGTTGAAGAACATATTTCATTGGAAATTTCTACCTTCAATAATATAGATGTAGTATGATTAAAAATACTAAACTATTGCAATTTTTAAAAATTGAGGTTTTGATGAAAATTGGATCCCCGCTTTTTCCGTAACGACACATTGCTGAATTCGAAAAAATGTTGAAGTTAACCGAGTTCACTCGTAGTAATGTTTTCTAATTTCCTTGGCGTGGGCTGGCTTTATGGTCTTGCCCCATCCTCTTGCCAGCTGCCATCTATCGTCGCCCAAAAGTACATTTTTTACACTTTCTCAACTTTTCGTTTTCCTAATAGTAGAACCGAAATATTACGTCAAGAACATTAAAGAAGAGTAAAGCCTCGTCCTAAATATAAATTTTCATTGAAAAATTTGAAAGCGTTTTTAAGAATACGGCGATTAAGCGTTACTGTAAATGTAAAAATTGAAGCTGTTTTTCACTGGACTCTATTGGGTTTTCGAAAAACTTCATTTGAAGTCATTTGGAGAACCTCCACTCACAAATGCATTAATGTATACAAATCGATGGAGATGTGCATATTAACGGCGCAAGAGATATTAAAAAATACATATGTGTAATTTTTGAAAAAATAAAAGAATACACCAAAATGAACTTTACGTCTTATAAAACAGTGCAACTAGCAATGTCTGTTGGAAAAGTTAGAAGAAAAAATTTGGAGCCATTTTTGTCAAAATAGCGTTTGAGCGTTTCTGAAAATGCGGAAATTTGAGCTCATTTTCACAGAAAACTGAGTTTCCAGAAACTTTATTTGACATGTACTCATAAATATAACAATGTGAAGAAATCGCATCTAATGTAAATTTTACCGACGTGAGAGATTACAAAGTCAAAAAATTACATTATTCTAGTTTTTGAAGAAAAAAAAGAATAGAACAATATGGCGTTTTATCATCGTATATGGTGCTCTTGGCACTATCCCTACAAAAAAATTAAAAAAAAAATCGGAGCCGTTTTTGAGAAAATCTAGTGTTTGTAATTTTTCAAAGTTGTAAATATTGCACGCACTATTGCACGAAAACCACTAAAAGTTTCAAAAAAATCTTCATTACCTTAATGAAAGAACTATTTATGAACAACAAATTTCATTTCAAGGAAAAATATGTCTTCAATTTTATAGTCATAGGACGCCGAAAAAAGTCAAACTTTTGTAATTTTCGAAAATTCAGATCTACTTATGCTACATTTATAAGTATATTTTACTCTATTCTTGGAAGAAATTTAAAGAAAAAGTTTTTGAGAAAATTTTGAAAATATCCGGAGGGCTTCATGTAAAGTACCCCCAAATTTTAAAGAATATTTTTCAAAATTTCAAAGCTTCAACTAGAGCCAGATACACAGAAGATTCTTCTATTTGAATATAGTAGTGTTCACAGACAGACAGTCTGACTGACAAACGGACAGACAGACGTTTTAAAAAAACTCTTTCTCGGTATCAGGGGACGCCAAAACGTGTATTTCCGTTGAAATCTCGAAATCGATTTTCCGCAGCATTACATAACTTTCTCTGCACTACGTGTATTACTCGTATACGAGGGAGTAAAAATGTTTATCACTATTTAGTGCACCCTTTTTGGATTACAGAATTAATTTGTTATATTGACAACATTGATACAATTTGATTATTATTAAAAGGATTATTATGCAGAGGAGTAATTTCTAGTTTATGTTTATTTGGACACTATAAATTATAATATGCTCACGGTCTGAACTTTCATTGTGCCAGTGTTAAATTTTGAAAAGGCGCATGACCAAGACAAAAGGATTTCCATTCACACCATCTTTTTCATTCAAAACTATTTCGAACTCGTATGTAAAGTTGAATGACGCAATACAAATAAATAAAAATTTCATGGTTAATGTTGTCTCCTGGAAAATTTGACCTGGTCCATTTTTAAAATAAACTTTTTAATCAGGTAATAATTTTCTCATGTTAATACTTCAAACATTCGAGACATATTCTACTGTTTCTACTTTAAAAATTTAGACATATTTTGAAGTACAGTAACTTTATATGCAACTAGTGGAAGTTACCCGGGCATTTATTTATCACAATCATTTATCAGACAGGAATAGGAATGAATATTATCCATAGTGTAAAATGGAAGTAATGTTATTCATCCCCGCTACGCCCCCGAAGTCTCTTATGCGTCGTCTCTCTCTGCTCAGCCTCGTTGCACTCCGCTCCATCCCGACCCGTTCCGCTCAGTTCCGTTCCGTTCCGATTCGATTCGTTCCGATCCCTTCCGTTCCGTCCTATTCTGCTCCACCCCGCTAGATTTCTGCACTACTATCCATGAACTTTGAGAGTAAATACGTGATGTATGTGTTGTAATGTTTCGTAATGTATGTGTCGATCCTGAAGAAAAATGTAGAGCGATTCCACCACTGAAAACAATATAAGCAAAATTTAGAGACAGTTTCATTCAATATAATTAGTAAGTTAAACATTATCTATTGGAAAGAATTGTTGAATTTTTGTCTAACCACAAAGCAAAAATATACTTTCATTATTGATACTCAATCCTATTATTTTCTTAATGTGTCCAAATAATACATCCAAATATTGCAAATTCCAATTTTTATTTTTGTGCCAATTTTATTACGCCATGATATACACGCGCCTTTCAGAACGTGATCCATTTTTTAGCAATTGCACTACTGAACCTCACACTATTAAACAATATCAAGTAAATTGTATTAAGTACCTTTTAATAATTAATTACCTTTCTTTTCGTCTGCTTTCAATTGCACATTAAAAAATTGTGACTGCGCGTGGTTAAGTGCAATTGGCATTCATCAAGACTTCCTAGCCTGAATTTACAATCAACAAAACGAGTCCTTTAAATGGTAGTTTGCAAGAAGAGCAACAACCTACATGAAAAATTACAGCAGGTCGAAGATCCACGATGTCGTTGTTTGTAAACCGGTAACGTGGCAACATGAAAAAGGTGCACACGAATATTAACCGCTGGAAGAACAAACTTTACCTTAACGTTCAGCACACCTGTAATAATGACACAAAGACGAAAGAAATAGCAGTGGCGACAGGTAGGAAGCGTTAGCAAGAGTAGACAAAAGGTATTGCAATAAGAAAATGTATGTTCGAATAGGTGAACGTCGGCACTATTTCAAGGTGCAGTGTTGTTTTAAGTGCATGAAATGAAAACGTTACTAGGGAAGGAGAATATATCATTTAACTGAATTGCTACGATTCGCTGCCTCTAATATTTAAATAGCTGGGTGCACACACTTTACAAGGGAATACATCTTCCATTATAATTTCAATTTCGGATATGAGCGAGAGCTCTTCGTTCTTCATAAATAGACCCCTTGTCTCACATCAACAGCATTTAATGTGAGGAAATGTAAATGCCAGGCTCGCTCGTGAATTTGTTTGTACCCCTCTTAAGCTCCAGGAACCCGCCATAAAGATCTTCGCTGCAACGACGTACAGTTGTCCATCTTGCGGTCGTCATGTACCCATTATCACGAGGCATTAAGCTAGACAAAAGGTGGGTGGCCGCGGGAGGGGGCGGAGGTGAGGCGCTCGGGTGGGGGAGGGGCGGGCGTGAATGGCGCGGGGCGGGTGGCGTCCGGGCTTGAAGGGCTTCATTCATACGGCGCGCCGCCACCGCCGCCCGCCGCAGCTCGCCGCCGCCCGCCGCCGCCCGCCGCCACCCTCCGCCGCCCGCCGCCACCGCCGCCGCCGCCGCCGCCGCCGCCGCCGCCGCTGCCCGCCGCCGCCCTCCACTGCCCGCCGCCGCCGGGCGCTGGGAGCAGCGTGCGCCGTGCAAGTCAGCGCGGCCTTCGGAAGGGTCGTTTGCACGCCCGCGCGCCGCCCAGCGTCTTTCGCGATGATGCTTTTGGCGACGAAGGCGGTCCTTTTTGGGGTGACGATGTGGAGGTCGTTGTTCGAAAGAAGGCGGAGAAATAGGGAAGATGCCGGGTTTGCTGTTGCAGTAAAAGCGTTTTCGGTGTACATTTACAAAACGTTAGTAAATCGCCAAAGTTAGCCATAAATGATCTACTTTTATATAATTTTAAGGTTTTAATATTTCAGTCAGGTTGTTTCTAGTTCTATAAATATCGTTGTAGAGGATTATTATTATTATTACTATTATTTTATTATTATTATTATTATTATTATTATTATTATTATTATTATTATTATTATTATTATTATTATTATTATTATTTTCGGAAATGTTTTTGAAACTATATACGCTCTGAAAACGCCTCTGATGGCGCCGATGTGCTCGTGTAAGTAATTATTTTGGATGCTCAATTTTTATTTTAATATTAGTGATCTGTTAATGTCTATTAGAAAAGCTGCGTCATCCTTTCGAAACGTAAATTATTTCTTGCGACGAGTTTATGTTTTTTCGCAAGTACATAAACATGAACAGTCGTAAGAAACCGAAAAATGTAGTGCTGACTCATTGAACACACGCTCATTTATTCCATACCAGACCCAGGGGATATATTTTTTCGTAAGCTATGATTCTGTGAGTAAGACATTTATGACTCATGTTTCCAATCCCACATCGTACAGCGATGTGCCATTATCACCACCTACCCAACACCTTTAGCTCGTATGAACACATTTAGCCACTCTGCGAGTCACCGATTCAATGAGGTTGAGAAGTTATCCTGGAGTATTTAAAAGCAAAAGCGTAAAATCATGTTCTCAAGTAGGCGTTCAGGATGGAGTGTTGGTGATGAGCATAAAACCACTTCTCCTAGACGAACTATAAATGTTCAATACGGTTCATACCCGGGCTACTTGGAAGTTATGGCATTAATGCAAGTTCAATGTCGCCAGTTCTTAACAACTCAATGTTCGAACAATTTTTAGATATCCTGTGGGAAGTGACATCCTGACATTCAGTTGGACGTGACCGTTGCCTTTAGGGACTTTGTTCGTACGAGCAGATAAACTTGTTCCTCAATATCGCCCAGGTAACTGAAGTCTGTTAAGGACTTGTACCTGAATAATGCCACCAAATTGTTCAGGCGAACTCCTCCGCTCCTCCGATATGTCTCCGTCCAAAAGGGTACCGAGGTACACAGGCTCAGCTGATAATCAATGTAGTACACTCTCCCGGCTCGATGTGATGATTTAGGAAACAAATTTCGTAGGTCCAGGATATCTTTTTCCATTCGATAAGAATTCAGTGTCAATGACTTTGCTCCCTTTTCATGCACTGCTGTCAGTGTCAACACGAGGGAGGAGTGTGCGACTGGGTCTTCGACTCCACACGTTCGATGAACAGTGCTGCAAAATTATTCTGGCTACATTTGTAAGTCCTCTGTGCTATTTATTGAGACGTACCCCGACGACTGCTTAAAAAAAAGTACGACTCCCTCCGCAATCCTCTGACGTCAATGTACCTTGTTCTACATTTGGATGGACCGCCTGTAGTTGTTTACACATCGTTACATCACTTTTCCGCGACAGTCTATCTGCCCGAGAGTCTATCTCTCCCACGGTCTATCTGTTCGACCATGTACAGTCGACTCCGGTTATAGTGAATTCGGATATAGTGAACTCACAGTTATAGTAAACTCAAGTCACTGGACCCGTTTTACTTACATTACAAACAGACATAAGAATATTCGCTTGAAGTGAACCTGGACCGCAGTTATAGTGAACATAGGAATTGAGTCCTGGAAATTAAGTCGATCTTGTATGTTATTTGGTGAGTTGAAGAGCCTTCGAAGTGCAAGAGGCATTGAAAGGTGTCAAACCCGCATTTCGATACTACGAGACAGAGTACAATTCAGAATCAAGTATAGAGAGAACACGAACTCAGGAGAAGGATCTAGAGAAATCACTAATGAAAACTGTCCGAAGTAAACAATTGACAAGAATTGATTTTTAATGACAAATAAACATATTGATATTTTCAGTTCGTGCTGTTAATGAATTTAGCTGTATCTCTATATTAATAAAATCAATCCTTGTGGAGAAATTCTATTTAATTTTGATATCGGATACAGTAAACTTCTGATACAGTGAACCAAACCTGTTAGTCCCCAGAAGTTTACTATAACCGGAGTCGACTGTACCTCTCTGGCCGTCTACCTGTCCGACCGTCTACCTCTCCGACTTCTACCTGTTGTTCGCCTGTGGTCAATGCAAGCCCCTAATCCTTTCACACGATTTTCTCTAAAATCAACATTTCCCGATCAATCCAAATTCCTGACACTGCAAATTTCAAACGGATATTTTGATTTTGAAGTTGATGAGATCCTTTACATCAATCTTCAACATTTTCAAAGTTTTGTCTGAAACGGCTCCAAATTTGTAACATTAATTTGTACCTCGGTTAGAGCACGGTTTCTACGGTTTGAGCAATTTATGTTGAAGAAATGACGCTGGTCTGATTTTCATGACAACTACAGTACTGAAGATATAGCTTTTGCGAAAAAACGGCCCCATTTTTTCTTCAATTTTCTTTCACAGATAGAGCAAAGGATGCTTAAAAATGGCGCAGGACTCATTTTCGTTGAATTCTGTGAATTTTCGAAAATTAGCGAAAGTTAGAAATAATTTGAGGACGTATGTGCTGTTGTAGCATCAATAATTACATTCTCGCCTTTTTCGAACGTACGTAGTCAAGGGAAAGTATTCAATTTCCCAGTCATTTTACTTATAATGTTTTTTCGTTGCCAAACGAACCATTTCATTCATTCGGCAATGGGTAGAAATAATACTTCATCCATATCTTTTATTTTATACCAAAAGTGGAAGACTGAGTTTAGCTATAAGGCTGGTGGTGTCGGAGGATAAAGTGACTGACATGCTAAACGTAATAAACTGAGTTTGAATCCCCGCAAAGAAACTAATGGTGCGAAAACAACCCGAAATTTTTTGCCCTTATTTTCACGCCAAATTGCCTGAAAAATACTACTCCGTAGCGAGAAAGTAAAAATGGCTGGTTGGAAAGCCTTTTGCAGATTCATAAAGTTGTATTATATTAGGTAGTCGTCACCAATAATGCGAGATGTGCTGCTTTAGCACCAAAAGTTTATTTACTGGTAACGTAATTCATTTGAATAATTTTCATATTGTTTGAATATATTTCAAATACATTCCTTGATAACATATCTCTGAATTGTGAGAGCATCTTTTCAAAATTAATAAATTCCCCAATTGCTTCTGAACGTGTAGGGATTTAAAATGCAAAACGTTATTATGCATATCCTCACATTAAGCAAAGACTAATATCCAACTCAACTTTCAATCTGATCTCAGCTTTTATTACGGTCTCATTACATCCGATCAACTTGCTTTCCAAAAGCAGTGTTCTTAGATTATTATCACGTTGGCACCAAGATCCGTTTCCTCGCCTTCAATTTTCTCTTGAACTACTTGTAGCATCACAATCTCAGAACCGGGTCGTTGTAGCCTGAAAAAGTGGTCAGTTGAAGCAATTCGTGATTCTCAGGAAGAAGTTTAGAAGAATCTGAAGTTTAGAAAATCACAGCCTCAAATATAAATACGTGCATTTCACCAGATGCAGAACAACTTAAACGAAAAAAAACTAAAAGAGCGGCCGAGAGCGGATCAGCATTAAATCTACGAGGCGTACACAGCGTTAAGCGCGAGCGGCTTCAAAAGGGCATGGTCCCACGGGTTCCGACCGCCCCTCCCCCGCTCGCCCAGCGTGCACCCGGCGACGCTGCAATCCTCCTCGCGCCGCCACGCGCCGTAATCCTGCGTCTCCTGCGCCCACCGGGGGGCGGGGCTGAAAGAACTCCCGCGCGCACAAGGGCCCTTCCCACCCGCGCCCACGCCCCCGCGCGCTCTCCACGCGAGCGCAGTCACGCGCCGGATAAGCTCCGGACGGCCTCATAAAACGGCGCGCGGGGTGCGGAACGGGCGCGAGGGCGGCGCGGGGGCGGCACGGGGGCGGCGCGGGGGCGGCGCGGGGGCGGCGCGGGGGCGGCGCGGGGGCGGCGCGGGGGCGGCGCGGGGGCGGCGCGGGGGCGGCGCGGGGGCGGCGCGGGGGCGGCGCGGGGCGGCGCGGGGGCGGCGCGGGGACGGCGCGGGGGCGGCGCGGGGACGGCGCGGGGGCAGCACGGGAGCGGCGCGGGGGCAGGACGGGGGCGGCGCGGAGACAGCACGGGGGCGGGGAGGGCGGGGAGTGCGTGGAGGGCGGGGGGCGAAGGGCGGTTCAGGGAGGGGGCGGGGCTGGCAGCGGAAGCGGCGGCGGGGACCGTGTTCCGCCGCGGGTGGCCGCCTCCGCTCCGAATATACAAATGAATGTCGCCGCCTGCATTCAGTGGAGCACCCTCCGCTCTCGTCATCCTCCTCTCTGCACCCCCGCCCCCACGCTCGTCGCCATCCACTTGGGATCCCGACGTCTCTGCTCGGGGAAGGTCCATTGTTTGGCAGTAAATAAAAGTAATCTCCTATACACGCCAGACGCAGAACGCAAGAATGTATACTCTGATGCGCTCTTGAAAATCTCCGTGGGTGACACATGTATCAAAATTAGTTTCGTTCGGTTCTGGCAGACCTTGCGGAGCAGGCAAAGAACTAACAATGTTTTTGGATAAAATAGTAGACGATACAGACTAGACCACAAGAGAGATTGTGAGAACGTATACGTGTTACAAAATGAATATGAACGCTGGTAGAGTACGTAAGAGTCATTAAAATGGCATGGTAATGCGAGTGCGGTTGCACATGCATCCGTGAACAAAAAAGAGAAAAGGTAATGGAAACGAGAGAGAAAGAAAGAAAAGAAAGAAAAGTGAAAGCTAGAACATGTAGTGAGTGTGATTGTACTAAAGTGGTTCGTGCGTGACTGAATATGCGAAAGAGTGTCTGTGTGTGTGAGAGTATGTGTGGGTGAGTATGTGTGGGTGTGTGTACTTATTGGACGACCGTGGAACCGAAAAATAATTTAGTTTCGCCTCCCGTTTTGATTAATCGATGTAAGAGCTAAATCATTTCAGTTTAGTGTGTCGTTTCGGTTTCGTTTACATTCGTGGAGCAATACATTTCCTCTCCCTATTTCCAGGCGGTATGTAATGAAAACGTGAAAAGTGACACCGTAATTTCAAGCAAAATATTCGGAGTTGAATGCTCGCTAACTAAATAAAATGACTGTATAATCCTGGCGATGAATTGAGTTCAGAGTTCGGAGGAGTTGAAATGCAAACATCATGAATTGCGTACACAAAATGGCGAGAAGCAACTCAATGACAAGTTTTGGAGTTTTGTAATACGCTTATTAACTCCGAAAATATTGAATGTAGTCACTTATCCAAATCCGTTGTATTTCAAAACCATTGACCTAACTGTTCAATCAGTTGTGTAATATTTATAATAATTAAATCAAATTATATTTTAATTTGTTGCGAATATTGTGAAATTGATTATAGACGTAACATAATTATATAAGTTAACAAAGATGACAAGGAGTCATTTATTATTATTATTATTATTATTATTATTATTATTATTATTAGCTTGGAGAAAAGTCCTTTTTGCGCGGCAAGTGCTCTTAATAACAAATTTGGATGTTTTCCAAAATTTCCTATCCTGGTGATGAGAAATAGCCTCGTTTTTGTTTTAGAAAAAGTGGATGGTTGGGGAAGATGTTCCATCCTCAATGAATGTGCAGCGCTGCTGAAGTGATCAATTGAAGAGTACCAAAAAATGAATAATATTCATCCACTATCGAAGCTGTACCTACAACATATACAATAACGTTGTGTTTGCCTTTAGAAAATTTAATGGTACGTTATGGTCACATTAGCGCTAGTATGTGTTTTTGTTATTATAAAAATAACAGTTCTTTTATTAGTACAAGGCCTTTATTAACTCTCCCTACCTCGAGTAATAGGGGGATATACAATCATTAGCGTTTGTTCACTATCTCTGGCGAATATGTATGACATCAAAAGCATTGAATGTATTAATCCACTTTCTCTGAAGAGGTCAGTGGAGATTTGCCGTAACCAGGAATGATGTACCTTCACTGATACTTGGACTTTTACAATGATATATACACTGACTTGTGTTTTGCGTTGTTTTAAGTCAATAGTGAAATCATCGAACCATCTCTTTATCTTCATTGCATTTTTTTTAGTTTTCTGTGTATTGGCGCAGTTGCGTCGACTAGGTAAATGAAGGATTCCTTATCTATGACTAACATAAGATCTGTTGTTTTGGACGTTTCTCCGTGTGAATGGTTCGGTCAACATACGTATATCATTACTTTATTTTCTCACACCAGTTCTGGGCTATTGTGATAGGAAGAGGTCCATTTTCCCGGAATATGTAGTTCAGTGCCAGCGGTTGACAAATTATACTAGTAATTTGGATATGGCATCGCAGATATTCAGTTAGAGACAATGTGTAGCCTGATGTCATGTGGTCAATGTTTTCCGTATGGCTTCCGTAACAGTTGTCATTGGTGACCGAGGGAACTTTCAATATATTTTCGATAATTTCTTGTAGAAACAATCTCACTCTGAAGAGCAAGCATCAAACTCCGTCTCTGCAAAAGCCACGTTACTGTGTTTGGTGAATTAGCACAAGGATTGAGTAAAGCATGGTAGAATTTTTCATAACGTTTCGAAGTCCATCGTTCTTTTTCATTAGCCGTTTCTTGCAGTCGTTTTGATGGAATTTCCCTAAATGTAATTTATGCCTGAATCTACTACGAATTAATGAAGTATTGACCATTTAGCTTTTTCGAGGTCTCCGTGATATTGAATGCCCCACATAGTATTTGAAGTCCGTCGTTTTATGTTTTGTCATTGTACTTCTCACGAGTCTCGAAGATGTTGAAAAATCTGCATCGAAAAATTTAATGATTCCAAAAATATACGATAAAGTAGAAACAGCAAATTTGTTGATGGTCGTTTTTTTCTTGCAGATGAGCCTTAATTATTAGCTTGTTCCTAAATTCTTCTTGAAGATCTTTTGTCATTTGTTGTTCCATATTTCCCGTTGATTCTAAATGTCCAAATATTTGTAGTACGTGTCATTTTTTACCGTCCTATGAATATACGGAATCGTTCCTGAAATTTTGCCTTTTCTAAGTTGTATTATACGTTATTTATTTACCTCTATATTCATCTAGATGTCGTGAGATTAGTAGATTACAAATAGAAAGATGTTCACTGGTGAAGAGTAAGATCTTTAGATGGTCCATGACTTTAGGTACAGAGCTAATTTTATCAATTTTGACAGAAAACACACTTCCACTTTAGTTGAGTGTGGTACTGAGGAGGGGGCTAGGCAGAAACGTAGATGACTTATACGTATAAACGTAGGGAATATACTTAAAATATATATTTGGTTCCGTATATATTATTTTGCCCCCGGCATTAATTTGGATCCAAATATTCCAAGATAGCATACTGTGTCCCGAAAAGGAACCAATAAGATGTTCGGATAGGGTACAGAGCTTTCAGGAGTCCGTGGCATTGAAAATGTAAGGGAGATGCTATGCTCTACTCTACCGTGTATTTTAAATGCATTTCACCATAACGTAGGGCAGACATTTCGCTCTTGCTTGGCGTACTTACAGGCTTCAAATTCTGTATGACGTACCGTTCAGTCCCCCCCCCCACCATCATCAGTGAACGCAAAAGCAATACATTGCATTTTCATATATTCTTCCCATATGCTTCCCGTATCCAAAGTACACCCTGAAGCGACCTGCCAGTAACATGATAGATATCACTAGGCGCATAGGTCCCACTACATTACCACACGGAAACAAGGCATTCTGCACGGCGAGGCTTGCGTTTCACGCATCGCCTCGTCGAGGAACTGAACACTTCCGCCCTGTCTTCGAGAGGCGCACAGTCGTTAGAACCATTGGCAACGATAATGGCGGAGGCGACGGTGAGGGCGAAGTAGGCGCAGGGTGTGGAGGGTGCGGAGTGGGCGGACGGGTGCAGATGAGTCGAAGTGGGTGGAGGGGGTGGCGGGGCGACGGAGGCGGCGGGGGCGGCGGGGTGGCGGGGGTGGCGGGGGTGGCGGGGGCGGCGGAGGCTGCAAAGGCGGCGGAGTGGGAGGAGAGGAAAGGGGCAGAGGGGACGGTGGCGGCGGGGGCGGCGGAGGTGGTGGTGGTGACGGAGATGGAGGAAGTGAGGGAAGACAGGGCGGAGGCGGCGGAGTTGACGGAAGCAGCGGAGGTGGCGGGGGGGGCGGAGAGGATGGAGGGACGGCGAGCAATGCAGCGCGACAGGTGACGACGCGGGAAAGCGGGCTCGTCGCCGCGGCCGCGGCCCGCCCGCCGGCAATATCGGCGCGACGACGGAAACGGGGCGTTGAACCCCCGCTAAAAGAATGTATTGGGTTAACGCGCTGTGCAAACGCCAGGCGACGGGCACGCGGAAGGTTGGCGACAGCTGGAGACCGACCGGCGCGCAGCCGGCAGCGGACGGGCGGGCGGCGGCGGCGGCGGCGGCGGCGGCGGCGGCGGCGGCGGCGGAGGGACGGAGCGAGAAGAGGAGGGGTGGAACGGGACGAACGGTTGAGGATCGCGATTACGGATAAGTTTCGTGAAACTAAAAGAAATTAAATTTAGTATAACAATCGCTATAATTTTGCAAAGTTGAGAT
This sequence comes from Teleogryllus occipitalis, assembly GCA_011170035.1. NCBI lineage: Eukaryota > Metazoa > Arthropoda > Insecta > Orthoptera > Gryllidae > Teleogryllus > Teleogryllus occipitalis. Next base: position 24,980 of record BLKR01010929.1, read on the forward strand.
GAGTCGGAAAGAAAATTGGAAATCTGAAAATTATTTTCACGCGACGGAAAAATAGAAATACCAAAAATGAAGGCAGAATACCCAAGAACACCGCAAATATCTTCGTAAATTGATATTTTGTGAGAATGTTCGTTACAACATTACCTTCCAAGACGGAAACTGCACTTTTGTAGTTACAATTTTTTTTTATTCTTATACTATAGGTGTATCTTTCGAGTTTCCTCCTGTATGTCTTCTCAACATTCACACTATCTCACATTCATACTTTCTCGTTAGTTAAATTTAAATATGAAGTTACAGTGAAGTGTAATTTAATAATCCATAAACAGAATAAAGTCTTTTTTTCGGCAGGTATTTGATCCAGACCTCCAAAAGGTTTTTGAAATACGTCTGGAAGAACAAGCCTTGTTTCTTACAAGATAGCTCCATTATCGCCAGCAGAAGAATATGTTAATCAGGTATACTTTCAAAATATACCGTGCTAGTTTGTGAGAATCATGCAATCATGCAATTTTGTAACATATGTAACTAATCGTTTAGGAGACAAAAGAATGTAAATTATTCTTAGAAGAACAGTATATACGGTGTTGACACCTAAGTCTCATTATCAACAAAAAAGTTAGTCAAATGTATCTAATTTAATTACTGTATCTTTTCTTGATAATAAATATTTCATTTTACGAGAGGTGTCTGTAATTAGGATCTACGTCTATAATTCTATTACATGATACTATTCACATATAATGCTCCTTATTAACAGCATTCATTAGAAGCAATTCTTAAAGAGAATATTTCAATACAACACCTATATTTTCGAATGTACCTTTTCTTTTAAGAAAACATACGGGACGTGAACAAAATACAAATTTAAAACCAGTTACAGTAAAAAATACAATGTACTGCTATCTTCTGTCAAATTTTATCTATTCTTTAGTGACACTTCCATCGGCTAAACTGAGCTTCTTTACAAATATAATGCATTTTCTGATCCTTTAATATTTAGACGAATTACACCTCTCACCACGCGTGCATGCATATATACACGCACTCACACCACCATATCACATCTCACCGTACACACAACAGATGTATATTATTGTTTTGGCATTTATAAGAACCTATTTACGTTTAATAATTTCGTTACGAATTTTAGTTGTATAAAAAACTGTTTTACTTACCGTTTTTACTGCTCTAGCTCTTCTTAAAACAGGAGGTGAAGAATCTCATTATGGGCGAAATAAGAATAGGTAACTGAGGGGTGTAAACAGTGTCTTTCTTTATTTGATAGTGTGATCCTTACAGGACAGAGAAATTGTCCACATTGAACATTAGAAAGTTCTGTATTGTTAACATTTATTTGAGCGTCTTTGTCGGTTCACGTCTCAGCTCGAGGTGTAGTTACATATTTGCCTTAGAAAGCAAATAACTACTCTTAACAAAACATCTGTTATTGTTCGGTGCAAACAAAACCTTCAGACGTTTTTAATTTTATTAGGTCTTATTAAACAACGCTTGATTCTATTTATTTAACAAAACATTCAAACTTCCTTGTATCGCTTGTCTTAACCCTTGATTGCATCTGTAATTGACTTAATTAACACCTTCACAAATACGCACAAGTATGTAAACTTTATTTGTGTGTTAATAGGCTCTAGTGTTTGAAGCCAGATATAGGTAAATAGACACGAAGTAATAAGAAAACCCACTGAAATAACAGGTTCAGAAATTTTCTGTAATAGAGCGCCCTTATTTTACACGTCTAGGGGATAGAACGTTTTACGGTGATAGAAGACTCATAAAGCCAAGAACGCCTTTTTATTGTTCTCAAACGTCTTACAGACCTAAATGTAACATTGTGTAACAGAAGTTTACGGTCTCGTATCCGGTAAAATCTCTGAACGAATCGTGGTATTAAGTTTTTACACAAACTCTAAAACGTACGGAATAAGGAAGGTATATACTTCAAAATCACTTGCAGCTACGACAAATATACGAGTTGAGCGGTTCCGGCATCGTCGCGGAAGAATCGGGTGCGGAGGGTCGATGCTCCTCGAGAGCCCCGCCCAACTAGGCTCGCCCCGCCACCCTACGCCACGCCCAGGCGGCGGCCGGCCACGTCCGGGACACAGTCCGCGGGCCGCGGGGGTGGGGAGGAGACGGAGCATGGAGGATCGCGATGGGGAGGGATGTGGGTGGGGTGAGGTACGATGAGTGGGTGGAACTAGAAGGGGAGGGAGAGGGGATGGGACAGCCGGTAGCCTCGACGACGCGGAGCCGCGCGCGTGACGCGACCAGCGTGAGAACGCGCGGTTCGCGAAACGCAAGTCAGCGCGCGACTGGCGGCGGAGTCTCGCTCCCCGCGGACGTCCTCCACCCTCCCGCCCTCCCATCATCGCGCCCCGCCGTCATGCCGACTTTCCGTTCTGCCGTCGTCCCGTCTTCCCATCCTTCCGCCCTCCCAACCTTCCGCCCTCCCATCCTTCCGCCCTCCCATCCTTCCGCCCTCCCATCCTTCCGCCCTCCCATCCTTCCGCCCTCCCATCCTTCCGCCCTCCCATCCTTCCGCCCTCCCATCCTTCCGCCCTCCCATCCTTCCGCCCTCCCATCCTTCCGCCCTCCCATCCTTCCGCCCTCCCATCCTTCCGCCCTCCCATCCTTCCGCCCTCCCATCCTTCCGCCCTCCCATCCTTTCGCCTTCCCATCCTTCCGTCCTCCCAACCTTCCACCCTCCCAACCTTCCACCCTCCCAACCTTCCACCCTCCCAAACTCCGTCTTTCCATCCTTCCTCCCATCCTCCCAACCGAACCGTCCGTCTTCCCGTCCGTTTGTCTGCTGCCGGCTCGTCCGCCCGTCCAGCCGTCGTCGGGTCGGACCGGACCGCGCGAGCGCCGGCGCGCTGGGCCGCCCCGGTCTGAGACATCATCACTAATTCACTGCGACCAGCCCTCGCCAGCCACCGCGCACCCTCTAATTTCCTGAATTACTTTTTGAATATTAAACGCCACCCTTTGTGGGCCGCACTCATCGTACTGCCCCAGCCGAGGCGCGCGCACAAAAGCCCCGCCCCCGCGCCGCCCCCGCGCCGCCCCCGCGCCGCCCCCGCGCCGCCCCCGCGCCGCCCCCGCGCCGCCCCCGCGCCGCCCCCGCGCCGCCCCCGCGCCGCCCCCGCGCCGCCCCCTGCGCCGCACCCGCGCCCTCGCCACCGTTGGTGACGTCGGGATGGATCCCGGTCGACAGCACGGCCGCGCGCTCCGAAAAATTTCCTTTTCAATCTCTGCTTCCAGCTTCGTGCGCGGGAATTGCACAATACGTTCATGGGCGGGGTCAACCTCGCTTTTTTTTTATACCGGCGGCTTATACAATTCTGCATACGGTGAGTTCAGTCTGGCGCAATAAGCAGTTTCTTCAGCAAAAATTCATCCAAGCATGCGGTCAGGTAAGAGAGGGATAGACAATGTTACACATAGATGGAAGATCTTTTTATTTTATTTTTTCCATAAAATACAAAAATAATTTTGGAGAGATATATCTGACAACAATGTGAGACCATGACATCTTCGTCAAGCTACATTCACTAGAATGGATTTTCTTTTAAATCTTCACGCCAATAATCTTCCTTTCAAGTAACGCACGATTCACGCAACACACTTCATAACACACAGCACACGATTCGTGGAATTTTCAAAGATGAGTTTGCAGTTGGCAGACAGAAGTAGGATCATTGCAGTTCTCAGATGCATTCGAAAAAGTTTGCATTTAAGATGTTCTTAGGAAGTGGCGTTTAGGAATCCTTGGAAGAAATTTGACATTTTTAATATAACAGGAAGAGCAAGTAGAAAAGGTTCTTTATTTAAATATTGATATATAACAGAAAAGTGGAAACAATATAAAAAAGAGGAAGAGGGTAGTTTATAAAAAGAAGAGGATAGCTAAAACTTACGTTCATGTCAGATCAACACATCAATAATGTATTCGTTTATCATAATCAACAAGATAGCGAAAACGTTCAAAATTTCAAAAAAGCTTGAAGGGGTTTTCATGTCTTATTATTCATACGTTGTATTTAGGAGCGGTTATGATGCTTGTTATGATATACATTCTATTTGGTATCGAAAAGACTGATTGCACCTGTACCTAACAACTATCTGTCACGTTTCCAAAAAACATTCCAAATTTATAAGTCACATTTTTATTGTTCTGAAAATTACTTTCCGAGTGTTTTCCGATACTAACAACCCATCACTGAAAATTGATTGAAAACAAATCTGCCACTCAAGGCTATATGAAGCGTCACCATTGTTCTTTTAGCAGCCCTAGAGATATCAGAGGATCGGGATCACCCAGATCCCACCCCAGTTTATCATGCAGCAGCACGCCCGGCCCGACGGCGTCCGAGGGTAAGAGGGTTCAATTGCCGGCCACCGGGCCATGGGGCGTGGCAGGGGGCAGCAATGATGGTGGCGGGGGGCGGGGGGGGGGCTGCGTGCGGGCGCGGGAGCGCGTGGCGCTAGGCGCGTGGCGGGTCAGAGCGCCTGCACTGCACGGGGCTTGCGTGCTGGACACGGCACGCCGCTCGTTGTTGATGGTCTGCCGGCTACGACGGCGGCGGTGCAGAGGGCGGGAGTGGCAGAGCGAGTAGGGGCGGGGTATAGCCAGGGAATGGGGTGTCGCCGGCGAGGGCGGCGGAGGCGATTGTGAACACGCACTCTTCACGCACGCCGGAAGGGCTCCGGAAACGCAGACGGCTGCGCCGGAGATGCCCACCAACGTTCTGGAATGCTCCAAAATCTACAGGTGCTGCTGCACAGGTGCTCCCAGAAATAGCCACGCAACTACACCTTCTTGAGGTGCATGAGCTTTTGACTGTAGTTACACAATAGAGCACCAACGACAATAGCCTTGTAACCGTGAAATTTCAGCGTGCTTCAACATCATTCAGGAATAGATTTTAATTATCTTGCACAATTTAACACCTTTTACATTAATAGAGGTCTCTTGTTTAAGTTTAAATAAATTGAATTTCCATGTTTAAAATCTTTTAAGTGATCAAGGAGGTTACGTTTCAAGTTATTACTTGAAAAAATGTTCTTTGAAAAAGAATCACTAAACACTGATGCAGCAACGACCAACACGAATATTATATTGATTAATTAGCTTATAATGATAGTAGAAAAAACTAATAGATACAGAATTTAAATTTTTTTGCCCGAATTAAAATTCTCTGCACTCTCTTTAACGTATCATATGGAGAGAAGTAATTTGGTTATACGATGATCAACTTGTCTTAGTTCGTCAGTAGGAAAAGACGGTACTGTAAACGTTAGTGTTCAATTAATTTTCATTCTCTGAAATGACCTTTTGTACCCATTAATAGACATAACAGCAAATGACAATTTATTATTATTATTATTATTATTATTATTATTATTATTATTATTATGCAATTTACATTGTATTTTATGTTGATGCGACTGCAATATGACCACAATGCCCACTCTATCACAATAATGTGGGCTCAACGCTACACCACAGAAACCATATTCCCTCTATGCTTTCCCTTTTCTTTAATTTAAAATTATCCGTCAAGTACCCACGTTTAACATAATAATTTTGTAATTGTTTTATCTTGCATTCTAATCTAATTTTTATTCTAATCTTTTGAGAGATTGTTTTCCAATGATATTCATCTAAAATACGCAGTCATAATTTCTTTTACATAATTAGCCAGCAATATGATTAGAGATTGTAGATTTTAGCAATTGCTAAAAATGCGAAATGTTATCTACCGCTGAGAAAAATTAGTAATTGTATGTACGACAGTCGGTGCAGTACATAGACCTCCATGTTTCGAATCTCTATACATCGAAATTATTTATAAATCGAATTTTTTTTCGTCCCTTGAATATACCGCTTAAAAGCATTTCCATATACCGAAAATTATTTCTATATATCGAACTAATGTTCTGACTTGATTATTTTTCTATAAAATAAAAATATACAGTACATACTATAAATAATGTTTCTAAACAAATAGTGTTGTTTAATTTGGAAGGAGAGTATTACTACTGCAGAAAATATAACTTCCATTTGGACATTTGTAGAATTAAATAAATGTTTATACAACACCAACGCGTTTTCTCCGTCTAGATCCCAGCTTTCTCAGGAAGATAACTCACTCCGAGGGAACTTTTAATCGTGGGAACGTGTACGCTAAAGCGATCTGATGGTCAATCGCGTACCCTTTCATCTAATGGCGCTGCCCTACGATTTTCGCCTGTCAGCGCAGGTTCAGTTTGCTGTTATGCTCTTACGAAGCGTGTTCGAAATGTCGAAACGAAAATCCCTTAATATTGGAGAAAAAGTGAACTTCATTAAAGATGCGAACATGCAAGTATGCAAAACAAAATTAGTGGTGCCGAAGTATGGAATACCAGGTATCACAGTCTCAACTATGGTGGAAAACACTGAAAAAAATTCCAAAATCTTGAAACGGAAGATCGGTAAATTTCTATATATCTAAGTTTCTATATATCGAATATTATCGAAGGTAGCGTCAGATTCGATATATGGGGCCCGACTGTCTTTCTAAAGGTTTTCAATCTGCCATAAAAATGCCAACACGTAGAAAGTGCAAAATGCGATATAATTTCTAAAATGAATTTTATGGTTTCCTTCGTGTTTCCTAACTAGGGATGCGACATCGACAACAACACATCGATGTGTGAAAACATTTAATTTGACAGTGGTCAACAGTGTCGAATCTAAACAAGTTTCCAGATAATCTAGTTTAATTGTTACTGACAGAAGAAAGGGGTTAAAGGAAACCAACATTGATTGATAATCTCAGTTAATTTCCACTATTGATATTAGTTATTTGTATACATTGATTTCATTGAACAAAATACATGACATTTTAAAAGAATATTGTGTTGTTTTAAGTATTTAGAAATTGCAAGCGAATCCTTTTCTTCTCCTTTGAATAGTGTTGTTCAGAAGTCTGTAGTAATATACAAGGAATCATTCTTTTAAAATTACTCCTTTAAATATTTGTTCAGGATCACAAATGGAGAAATAATAAATTAGTTTCCCTTATTTCCTGATTTTAATGGGAAAATCTAAAAAGGATCAACACATATTTGTTTATCTCAAAGACATTTCCCTCAACAATAATTTTCTCAACAAATGCTACAAAATGCTAAACCTTAATTTTTACGGTGCTATAAAATGCTATAGCACAGTTTTCAAGATGCGAGTTTTTAAAATTTGAAGTGCTAAATTTTTATTGAATCACTGAATATTATCATTCCACCAATATGTAGCCAGGCAGTCATTCCCATAAAAGAAAGGTTGAAAAGAATATGATTAGTCCCTATTAGAGAACTAGAATTTCTCTGCAAGCAAAAAGTAATGGATAATGTCATTCAATGCAAGAACAATACGTGATAATGAAACTTTTAACAGCTTTTAAATAGCAAATCTAAATTGTTTTATTTGATTGATGTTTATACAACAAATTCACAGAGATATTGGTCTCCGTGAATCTTTTTGGCATATTTTTAATAACGACAGAGAAATGAGGACCTAAGCTTGTGGACATTTGACCTGAGGTGGTAAATGAAATCCAGTCTTCATATTACAATCAGCTGCTACTTTCTTAGGATTGGCCTACATGTCATAAGATTTCAGAATCATATTGCATTCATCGAAATTCTAAATTGAGATATTTTTGAATTGATATTTATTAACAGTCACTTTGCGTCTGTAATTGGATTTAGCCAGTATGCGTCCCGTAAAGGGCAATTGACCTCGGCGCCATTAGATGCCGAGGTTCCTAGTCGATCACTCAACCAAATACCTGCGATTTCTCAAATTCACTTAACCTTCGTGACTTTCCGTAGTTAACGATTTCGCCTAGCGACGCCGGTTTCGCGGTGGTGGCTTTCAGAAGAACGATTCCAACATTCGCCTGGATGACCGAGGGAAACCAGGAAAACCCCGATCTGGATGGCTGGTACGGGGATTCAACGCGGGCCTCCCGAGTGCGAAGTCAGCGCGCAACGCCCTGCGCCACTTCATTCGATAAGAGTCGCTTACATGCAAATCGAGTTTCTTATATTTAAACTTATTTCGTTATTTTTCATGAATACAAGTTCCATATTCCTTATCTACCTTCCATGGAAAAAACTTTATCGTTTCATTTAAAATTCTGTTTCATTTCTCCTAATTACTTTTCCATTAGTTTACATTATATATCCATTAAATTAGTTTACAAGATATTAAAAGGTGAAAATGATGATCTTAAGTAGGCGCACATTTAGATTGAATAGCAATTCAAAACAAGCTTGCAAAAATGTATTTTCTATTTTGTCCGTTTTTTGATACCATATTTTGTTTACCCTCGTAGATGATATTTCGTTAATATTGCCATTTCGATTCGGTACCCAAAGAAACCATACAAAAGAATGATTTCATATAATGCGCAGGAATATTGTAAAGTATTCGCGCACAAATACGCAAAGAACTCCCAACAACACAAGCATAAACTTGACTTCAAAACACCAAATACACCATTCAAACTTGATTTTCCCCGCTTTTAGTCAGAAGTAACTTTTATTTTGAAAACATCACAGAGCGTCCGTTCGAAGTGGCTCTTGACCGAGCCCCACGGCAGGGCCAGTGGGAAAGCGGGGAACTGGGAGGCGGGAAAACGGCGGCGCGGGGAAACGGGAATCGGGAAAGCAGGGAAGAGGAGAAGAGGGGAAGCGCGACCGACGCCGTGCACGTGTCCGCGTCGAGATGACACCTCGACGGCGGCGGCGGCGGCGGCGGCGGCGGCGGGGGCGGCGGGGGCGGTGGAAAGTTGGCGGAAACGCGGCCGGCAGTGGCAGCGGGCTCAGTATTGATCCCAGCGGGTTGCCGCGTGCTGTTGGGGGCGGCGGCGGCGGTGGCCACCCCCGCGCGAGCGCGGCCGAGCGATCTGTGATGCGGCGGTGGTGGCAGGGGCGGGGACAGCGGCAGGGGCGGCAGCGGCGGGGGCGGTGGTAGTGGTGGTAGTGGCGGTGGTGGCGGGGCGGCGACAGTGGCGGTGGTCGTAGCGATGGCGGTGGGGGTGGAGGCGACGGCGGTGGCGGCGGTGGCGGCGGTGGCGGCGGTGGCGGCGGCGGCGGTGGGGTGGCGGCGGTGGCGGCAGTGGCGGCGGTGGCGGCGGTGGCGGCGGTGGCGGCGGTGGCGGCGGTGGCGGCGGTGGCAGCGGTGGTGGCAGCGGCGGTGGCAGCGGCGGCGGTGGTGGCGGCGGTGGCGGCGGTGGTAGTGGCGGTGGTGGCCGTGGCGGCGGCGGGGGCGATGGAGGCGGCGCAGTAGCAGCGTCGCGTGCGGGTCGGGCACGCCGTTATGTCACGCGCCGGCCCCGCTTAACCCTGCGTGTTGCATCACGCGTGCGATCAGACCGGCCATTAGCATGCTTTATACACGACCCCGCACCGACCGCATTAAATATTTAACTGACAGAATTGATTTACAAAGATGGATAGGGCCCCATGCCCTGCGGGCGACGGCGACGCCGTCAACCGACCAGATGGGCGCGACCGCACTGCCCGCCGCCGCCGTCTGACTCAGCACAGGTGGACGGGCTGCGGTCTCGCGACAGAGCGGAGTAGGCCACGTCGCGACGCCAGGCGTCCCCAAGCTTTGACGAGGTGATTTCACCGACCTCGCTGTGGCCCGCGCGACTCGTCGGACAGGAAGTTGACCTCGGGCCGTGGCGCCTCCATGGCCGAGTTTTGGTCGGGTTTGGTCTGCCATCACCGGGAGCGGGCTGCGCGCTGGGTAGATGAGTTGGGATGAGATGGGATGGAATGCTCCACTGTGTGCGAAAAACGAACGCGTTGTAGAGAACACTGATACCTGCTACACGTAGCATGAACAGAGAAAATAGTAATCGCTATCTACTTTAGAATTTGTTAACAGCAAACACATCACAATGGGTTTGGAAAATAGTAACAAACCATGCCATTAAATCTCTAAGGAAAATTAAATGGAAGAGCAAGTTTTTCTCGCTCAAATTATACCATCTGAACATATTGAACCATCTGAATATATTTCCAGCTTTTTGGGTACAGTACATGAAATCGAGTTCGGAAATGTGTGTTTTTTTTTCTGAAAAGGCATTGTAGATTAATTATGATTTACTAATATCTGTGAGAAAATTTTTTGAGTTCACGTTAAATAGAAACTAATGTGCATATTCATGTCTTTTCTTATTACTTGCAAGTAAGGATTATATATTTTCTAGATCCGTCTAAAAACCCTTCGCATTAAATTACACGCACAAAAACAGTGAAAAACATACGTCATTTATTATAACTAATGTTCTCGAATATTGTTCTCTACAACCCACAAGTAAGAAATGGTTTACCATAAATCAGTTCAAATCGTTATTTCGCTCCGAGTCCGTTAGGTGAGTGACCAACAGAACGATTTGATCTAAACATTTAGGTATATGAGAAAAGTTAGTATTACACAGTATATCGAGTTTATTCACGCTCGAAATATTGACTTGTGAAAGCAGATTTTAGCTTCATTACTACAAAATATAACATCGAAAGTTTGGTAAATTGTAAAATATTATTCGTAGGTATTCAAGATGTATAGAACAAACATATTTATGAAAGTGTCCTTAGAGTCGGAATTGAATCGAATGTACACGGCCGTTTGTATCGATTTGTGACGTTTTTATACCTCGGACACGATCTTTCGGCTTCTGTGAATTCATCGGTAAATAAGACTGCTTTTTCTTTAGCTAGTTGATTTATTGCTGGCAAATAAATAGTCAGAATTCTAATGTGATACAAAAGATACAAATTTTTAAAACATGTTAAGTTATTTTTACCGATCAAAATAATGGAATAAATTTATCTCCAAGATCGTCACATATATGTTTAAAAATTATAATCATAAAGGTGCAGTGTAATAAAACCACGTTCCAATACGATAAAGATATTGCTTAATCTGCAAGAGCATTTTCTAAACACGAGGTATATATAGCTTATAATATATCGAGGTTAATGTATGTTATGACGGTATGATATGTAATTAGCCAATTATAATTATGAATTTGCAGATTTCCGAATTTAGAAGTGTTCTGTAAGAAGACATGCTTCAGTCACAATACAGGCCATTTTGGCCGAAATTTCTATCGCCAGAATTCGGACAGAGAAAAGTGAAAGAAAAAGACGTTCCTTCGAAAGCCGTTTTTTCGGACACCGTCGGAAGACACAATTCGGCTTCACTATCACCATTTCCGTTTTGAACGAATACGTCACGTGTTTAAACGAATCCAGTACATCGGACAAAAACGTCGGACATCGACCGAAATGTCGGCTCTGTTGTGACCGCCGCCTTACTGTAACGCCTTACAACTGTGCCAACTACGCCTTATAACTCTAACACTTGGGCTACGGGATACGCAATACAGGCTCAACTACGAAATTAGATCTTTTTGGTATGGAGGGTCTTATTTTCTTAAGGTGCGGCAGACTAACGTGCTGAAGGGTGAGCTGCGTGGAGGTGGATGCGACCGGATGTGCCATTAAATGGAAGCGGGCACCGCGGCGTGGGGCGTGGGGCGTGGGGCGTGGGGCGTGGGGCGTGGCGCGCCGCCGCGCAGTGCCGGATGGCGGCCGAGCGGATCGCGGCCGGGGATCTGGCACGCTGCGGATGTGGGTCCACGCCCGGCGCCGGCGCGGAAGTCGTCGAGACGCTGCGTTGCCACCGGACGACCGGCTTAGGTGGCTCAGGACGTCAATTGATGTCACTGTAATGCCTCTGACCGGGAGGTTCGAGAGCTCGAGTTCCGACGGTGGCAGTATTTCCCACACTAGCAACATAGTAGGTAGTTGTCTGTGTGGTTTTCCCGATCGAAACTAGGCGAGTACCTGACCAGTACCCTAGCGAACGGAACACGGTCTACTCGCGATCTTTCCTTTTTCCGTGTCTTTTCCTCACCCCTTACTTACACCCGTATGCTCTATACTTCCACGCATGTCGATGACCAGTAGGGAGCTTAGAGCTTGTTCTGGCTGAGACGGTAAAATGAAGCATACGTGCGAGTAAGAAAGAAGAAAACATTTTTAAAAGTATCTTTGATGAAAGAATGAAAAGAGCCAATGCGGATTATTTATTTATTTATTTATTTATTTATTTATTTATTTATTTATTTATTTATTTATTTATTTATTTATTTATTTATTTATTTATTTATTTATTTATTTATTTATTTATTTATTTATTTATTTATTTATTTATTTACTATTTTTATTTTTTATTTATATTTATTTTTTATTTGTGTTTAAAAGTACTTCAACTGTAGAGGTCATTGATGCACATAAGTGGTGATCTATAGGGCAGATGATAGAAATAATAATGATGAGCGCCATGATGCTGAAAGAAAAGTGGAATGAAGGCATAGGAAACGGAATGACCCACAGAAAACTAGCCGAGAGCTCAATTTCTCCAATAAAAACTCCTCTTGAATTGCCCAGAAATCGAATTCGCTATGGATGGTGTAGAGCAATATGAACAGAAATGAACAAAAGAGAAAAATATGAACAGATGTGAAGAGATAGAACAAAGCGAGAGCATGATAGGCGGAATAAGATAGAAATGTGTAAGAGCAGGGAGGAGCAGTGAAATAATCAAATGGAAACAATAAGAAGGGTAAAGAAACAAATATGAAAAGCCGTTATTGGAAAAACTTAGGCTTAACATCTAGAAAGAGGGGAACAAAAAACAAACATTAGAGAAAATCTAGAAATAGCGTAACAAAGGACATAAATAAATCTAAAGAAATCATAGCATACTATTGATGTTTAATAAAGATGACATCAACATCTTGAGTGAGAAGTGCTTTTTAAAAAATTTAAAAAAATACTCAAGCGTTTGTGAACAGGGAATATGAGCCGTAAATTATTGTAGATCCCTTAAACCTATTACAAATAACGCAATCATGCTACCTGAAAAATTGATTATTATTTTCATTTTCACAATGTTAGTCTTCACGTTAGCCATCACGAATTCTGGTCTTCATAACACGAGATAAACGAAATCACATTGTGGTTTGTTGTAATCGATACACGCTACTCGCTAAAACTCGAATTACACACAGCGTTGCGCAAGCGTATTCGGAAAACACTCGGTTCGACTACCCCAGCGTGTCTAATTCGTATTGTGAACGTGTAAACAAAGGGAAAAGAGAAGTCCATTGAGAGGCGTTAAGGGAAATTTCACCTCAATACACTTTCCGGCCTATTATTACATTTCACTCTACTATTTGTTTCCATCCTTTCAGCACCTCGAGTAATTAACTCTTACGAATAACATAGTGTACTGTAAATTTAAAGAGAGTTTAGATAGCATACATACACAAGTGTAAATCAGAGTGCACAATTGCTTACAAAAAGGAAGAAAAATCTGCCTTCCGAGCAAAGATTTTCCTTCCGTTAATGTGATATGGAAGACCATTTTAGAGAACATTTCCCAGCCTAAAAATAATTCACGAAAGAACTACAATGAAGCACATTATAACGACGCAATACAGTTGTTTATAGCTGCAGAAACCGAATATTTGCTGCCCACCCATGCTATTTATTCGGTCGATAACTACTCAAAGGAAAGTAAAGAAAAATCAAATATCAGACGATTTTATTTGGTGAATAGTTTTGCGAACAAAAATTTAATTTCTGAGAAATGCGTTTCTTTTTCAAGCGAAGATGACGACGCGATGGAAATTAAGAGTAAGCTCCCCTGAATCGGAATTAGTGAGGTGATGAATTTTCAGTGGCCCTGCAAACGGAGGAGTGAGATCGTTGTTAAATTGTATATTAATGTTTGAATTTCAATTCAAATTAATGCAAAGTTACAGCCGAGACGATCAAACTGGCTCCAACTAGTGAAGTAAAAAATCTAAATCTTGTTGAGTAACTTCCATAATAACTTCCTTCCGCAAAGAGGTAAGAAACGGCGGCGGAATCCATTGACTTTATCGAACTCTAATGACGAAAGAAGCAGACTGAATAACCAATCAACTCGGTCAGAATAAGCAAGCACATTCCGTTCGGGCACGCGCGGGATCTTGTGCCCCTTGGCAAACCCTGAAAATCGCTGTACGTGGTTAGAAACAACGCATTGTTTAACTCGCTATAGGAAAGGGAAATATTTTACAAAATAAGAAAGTACTAAATCGGCAAAATGAGTGTTCATAGTGCAAAGAACATTTTCATCAATTATGAGGATAACTACTTATTTGATTTTTTAATTTATAGATACCAGACCAATCAATGGATTGTTTCCAATGTACAGGCTTAAATAAGAAATACTACTGACCTTAAACTATTAAGTTGCATGCCCACAAATAGACACAGCTGTAAAAAAGCCAAAAAAGGGTAACACAAAACTAGATTATAAAAAAGAGCAATTACTTTTGAGAAATTGTCACAAAATATTGATGCCATTAGCTTGTAATCAGAAGCCTAAATAAGTCATAGTCACTCTATGTTTAATATTCTCAGCATTTTCGAATCGTTGTGCCGAAGATAGAATTATAGTTATGTACACGAAAAGGGAATTAAGGACAGTTTTACAATTTCGTGTTATACATATTTATTTTCTCTGTTTATACTTTTAGCAACAAAATTAAGGAAGCGTACAGAACGCTACTTGACCGTTATTGAAACACAGTTTCTACTATAATTTTATGGGAGTGGTATATCGATAGTTTCCTGGAATTTATTTGCACACTTTTAATCGCCGTAACGGTAATAAAATAACTATCAATGCTAGAAAATAAATTGTTCGAAATATTCGTTTTAGTTTTTTAGATGTTGACATAAATTGTCTTATACTATAAAAATACACTAGGCTTTTATAGTCGGTGTTATGGCTTCCTGATACATCGCAATGTATCTCGATTGCGCGGTTTATGCTGCTAATTTTGTCTTCCTGCATCAATATACAGAACTTTAAACATTCATTTTAAATTACAGTCTGCTATAATAAATATACTGTCCATTTTGAGGTATGCTATCGTTTCATTTTGAAAAACGTTTATTTATTTTAACACCCTAAGGAGTTGTAGTTACTTTCAAACCTTATATGGTTAAGAAAGTTCATAACCATGTGAAACTAGTTTTGAATTTTTCCTAGATTCGTATGAAGTAGATCACATTGTATGTAACCTGCTTTTGTACGGAGAAGTTTCAATACGATTTAGATAGTAGTTAAACATACTCTTTAAAAATAGTAGAAACTAGCAACAATGTGACGGCATTCCATAGTCAATTTCTGAATTTTACAAAATCACACGGATTTTTCAATTGTTGAATATTATCTGATAATTCAAATTGCATCTCTGTAGTTATATACATTAAACTACTTGCGAATATTACAATTAGACGATAATCATACGTTTTTTTATAACTAATTCTAATTGACTTGAATTGTAAAGGGAAGGGAGGGGAGTGCAGTGTAGTGCAGCGCAGTGAAATGAAGTGAAGTGGAGTGAAGTGTTAGAAAAGCTATAAATCAACTTACAGATAACTCAAAATAAATCTCTAATTCTAATTGTAATTATATTTGTAAATATTCGTAATAGTTTTGTAATTGTCGTATATCTAGTTGTAATAATGTTTGCCACCGAGCATTAGCTCAAAGCGAACTTAAATAAATCTATCTATCTATCTAAGTTCTTCTTGTGTGCAGAAATACATATTTCACATAATTATTATTCTAGGAAAATGTGTCTTCCGTAAGTTTTTTTTAATAACAATCATAAAATAAATAATTCATTTGTAACAATATAATTTGAAAATACAATTATTTCCTGATCTCGTCTTACGAAGAAGTTGGTATCCACGATTTTTTTCAAGTCCAGTGATGGTTGCTCCACCTTTTAAATATTTTGTCTATTCAGATGATGCGATTTAACATAGATATGATTATGTAAAAAATGTCGACAAAATGTTGGGCACAACAACCTAAACCCCTCAGAAATGTATTCATATCAGTGCTCTACCGTCGGTTGAACTGGACCATATAAGACGAACGGGAGGTGTGTTGTTGAGGGAGCAGATTTTGTGTCGCAACCCGTCCAGTCACCCTCGCCCCCGCCCCCACCCCCTTCCCCTCCCCTCGCCTCGCCTCTGACTACGCCCGCGCGCGTCACCGTTACACCACCCGCCGACGAGGGCATCCATTAATAAGATGAGGCTTTACCGGCGCCCGGTGTAGCGATCATAACCTATGCATTGATTGCGCTCATCCGGCGTCATCAACCAGTAAAATAGCCAGCGGCTGCTAAATTATGCAGCTGCGGACGATTGCCGGGCTGCCGGCAATCTCCAATTCACACAGCGGCTGAGCCGCCCCCCCCCCCCCTTCCGGGCGGCACAGCGGTTGGCATGGGCTGCACGAAGAACTTGCGAAGCATTGCCAGAAGTGAATACTAACGATTTATTAATGAGTCGAAAATAAATACCGCAATCCAGGCGAAAAATTAACGTCAGCATATGAGTTTAATGCAAATGCAGTCGCTTACCTTTCAAAACACACACTATTAATATTAGGGGAAATTCAACTACATTAATTTGATAAATTTCAATTTTATTAATATTACACGAACATTCCAATATTTATTTTTCCTATGAACTTTGACAGATTTTTTCATTTACACTAGGAATGGAAAGATTCCCATATAAAGATAAATAAGTGACGGAATTCTGTCATAACATAAAGCAACTAAATGGTTAAATAATTTCTCCGTAAAATACCAGAGAAAGAAATTAAATAAACGTAGTCGTAAATTACTCCAAGCGTGTATAAACACATTGTACCAATTCCTTACGGTATTTGAGTTGAACGTTTTTTAATTTTTACAAAAAATCAACTTTGTTATTTTATTTATCGCGACAGATACTTTACGGATTTGTTCCATTAAGAATTATAGAAATTTAATAATAATATTAGTATTGTTAATAATATTAATAATGGGGTAATTTTCACCACAAAACAACCTGATAAAATGTATCCTCTGAAAAGGTCTTAATCTGTAAGAAGCCTCTCTTGATCTTGCACATGAATTACAATTTCAAATCGTGAAAATTATTCAGGAACTTCATTATTAAATATATTTTCGAAAACAATACTGATTTATCAAAAACATGTTATACTTCTTTGCTGTGTGCATACTTACGTTGACGTTAGTTCTCTTGGTAAAATGTTCACGATTCACAATGGTAGAATAGGTTACATATTTATTAATACGCATTAATAGAATTTGACCAACATTGAATACAGTACTCGAAGACACGATTTAAACTAAAATCTATAATTCAACATTGAGACTGCAATTTTCTGGTGAAAGGTAGATAAATGGAACCGTCATTGAAAATACGTAACGGGCCAAAAAAGGGCTATTCGCTATTCAAACAACCTAGTTTTAATATTCTTGAGAGAACATGGACATCATAAAATTGTTTTTAAACAGCCCATGGAAGAATAAACAAGAAACACCTGCACAAGTTAGTTTATACTGAAATAATCTTTGTTTTGCAATTTTCAGCCTATTAATCTCACAGTTCAGCGCTTAATGGGGCTTTTGGTTGGCATCAAAGCTCGAAACTGCAGAGTGTATTTGCATTGTGCTAAAGGGTTCTTTGGAATTAGCGTTTAGTGTTATGAATGAATGTTAAGTTTCAGTGGATAATTATGTTGTTTCTGCTGCTAAAGCAAAATAAAAAATTAAAATAATAATAATAATAATAATAATAATAATAATAATAATAATAATAATAATAATAATAATAATAATAATTATTATTATTATTATTATTATTATTATTATTATTATTATTATTATT
>BLKR01010930.1:0-42838 GCA_011170035.1 Teleogryllus occipitalis
TCGGCAGTAAATATACTGCACTGGGAATGTAGTCGATATGATTTGGTGGTCTTGATACAATAAAAACGACATGCCACTGCATCGTTGCACGATGAACCATCTGTATATAAGAATAGATGGTCGGGATAGGCTTCCCTCATAGCCTGAAACTGCATCTGGTAAACCAGAGGACTAGCGATATGTTTGGAAAGATTGGAGAGTCTGAGGTCAATATTGGGGAGCAGAAGCTTCCAAGAGGGGATCAGGTCGCTTGGGGGCTTTACAGGAATGGGAAGTTCGACATTAAGTCCCCGCAAAAGATTTCTTAATCGTACACCTGGGGGCTGGGGTAGTGATGTTCGAAGTATGTACGATGATTCATATTTTGGGTGGATAATAATTCGGCGACACGGATGGCTATGGAGACCCGACACTTTAGCTCCATAGGACGATAATAGAATAGCTCGCCTTCTTTCCAGGGATGGCTCCCCAGCGTCAGCTAGAATGCACTCAATTCGGCTGGTGCGGTATGCACCTGTTGCAAGGCGGATACCAGCGTGGTGAATGGTATTAATGGGCCGAAAAGTGGAAGGGGCTGCCGAACCATACACTTCACTACCGTAATCCAAAACTGAGCGGATGAGTGATTTATATAACCCCAATAGGGTAGTGCGGTCGGCTCCCCAAGACGTACCACTCAGCAGTCGAAGAAGATTGAGGGGGGAGACGCATCTCGATTTTAGTGTGCGGATGTGAGCACGCCACGTTAGGGACTTGTCAAACGTAAGTCCCAAGAACTTGGCAGAGTCGGCGAATGAAAGCGGATTCCCTCCCAGGTAGAGAACTGGATCGCTGTGCAAGTGATATATTCGGCAGAAGTGTACACCAGTAGATTTACTAGGCGAGAATTTAAAACCTGTTGACAAGCTCCATTCATGGAGCTTGTTGAGCACCAGTTGGAGTTGCCTCTGGATCACACTGATGCTACTGGACGAACAATAGAAGGCAAAATCGTCCACAAACAGCGATGCCTTTACTGGTTCTCGCACGACCGACGCTATACTGTTTATGGCAATGGCAAACAGAGTGACACTTAGCACAGACCCTTGGGGAATGCCGTTTTCGAGAGGGTGACTGCTAGACAGTTTGTCACCAATGCGAACTCGGAATGATCTGTTCGATAAAAAATTTTGGAGGAATAAGGGGAGCTTCCCCCTTAATCCCCACGAGTGCAGGGTTCGCAAAATGCCATACCTCCAGGTGGTGTCGTAGGCCTTCTCTATGTCAAATAGTACGGCCACAAGGTGTTGTCTCAGGACGAAAGAGGTTGAAATTCGGTTGCCAAAGTGACAAGATGGTCCAAGGTTGACCGGTGTTTCCTGAAGCCGCACTGGATTGGTGTGAGCAGGTTTCTGTGCTCCAGGGTCCAGACCAAGCGCTGACTTACCATCCGTTCCAATACCTTGCACAGGCAGCTGGTGAGAGCGAGAGGTCGGTAGCTCGATGGCAACGACCGATCTTTTCCGTCCTTCAAAGCTGGAATGACTATGGCTTCTCGCCATTGAACAGGAATGGTGTGCTCTTTCCAGATACGATTAAACAAGAGGAGAAGGAATTGCATTGCCTCATCAGGAAGATGTTGTAGCATTAGATTGTGTATCCCATCAGGACCTGGGGCAGTTCTTTTCGCCAATGCAAGAGCGCAGCGCAATTCCGACATGGAAAAAGGAATGTTGTAATCGGCAGTCTCTCTGGAGGAGAATTCCAGCGGACGGCACTCCATCCTCTCTTTGATCAAGAGAAAATCAGGAGCGTAGTTCGCCGAGCTTGACATCTGTTCATAGTACGTGTCAAGTTCCTCTACAATCTCATCTGGAGAAGTGATCATTTCACCATTTTTGAGAAGACATGGCACCGTGTTTGGAGAAGTGTCCTTTTATCTGGCGGATTCTTCTCCATACCAGGCGTGGTGGCGTGTGGCAGTTCAGGGAGGAGATGTATGCTCTCCACGATTCCTTTTTGCTCTCTACAATTATTCTCCTTGCCCTCGCCCTACATCTTTTGTATTCAATAAGGTTGTCCACAATTGGATAATGTCTAAGACGTGCATGTGCCTTTTTTCGAGCGCTGACCACTCTAGAGCAGTCCTTATTCCACCAAGGCACAGGGATGTGTTGTAGACAGCACGCAGACTTCGGGTTTGCCATGGTGGCTGCGCGAAGAACGGCGTCAGTGAATTGGGCGACTAAGGCATCGACGTTACTTGAACGGTTCTCTGGAATGTTTATTTCCTCGCTGAATGTATTCCAGTCAGCTCGATGGATTACCCAGCGAGGTGAATGGGTAGCGTCTAAACTAGGAATATTGAAGCGTACCGTGGTAGGAAAGTGGTCACTCCCATGTAAGTCATCAAGAACAGTCCACTCTAAGATGGTAGATAGAGATGGACTGCAGAGTGCCAGATCTATTGACGAGAAAGTGTTTGACGCTGTGGAAAAATGAGTATTTTCCCCAGAGTTCAGAAGAATTAGGTTCTGGTCAATAATATTTTCGACAATAGTACCTCTGGGACATGACCTCGTGCTACCCCAGGCGGGATTGTGGACATTAAAGTCACCCACAATAAGAAAAGGGGCGGGCAGCTGAGAAACAACTTCTTCGAGTTCCTCTTGTGACACGGCTTGGCCAGGAGGAATGTATATATTGCACACCGTCAATGAAAAGGACGGCAGATATATACGGACGCATACGGTTAGAAGGTCGGTTCGAACGATATGTTCCTCAGAAAACAGATGGTCTCGGATAAGAACCGCGACACCTCCGTGAGCACGAAGTCCGGCATCTTGGTCAAACCGATAGGTTTGAAATCCGCGCAGGCAGAGGGGGTGGTTAGGAAGAAGATGAGTTTCCTGGAGACAGACTATAAATGGTCTGTGGCGGGAGGGTATGAGCTTCAATTCTTCTAAATGTATGCGAAAACCGTTCAAGTTCCATGAGAGAGCCATTCAAGGAAATTATTATTTCTTTGGTGCCTTCTTTTTCTTTCTCACCTTCGTAAAAAAGGAGCTCTTGAGGTGCTCCTCATCAACAGCAGAGTCGTCCTGACTGCTGCTGGATAAGGTCGCCTGTGTCAGGGGGATGTCCCGGTGTTTTGACACAGGTGACCGAGATCTAGAAGGGTTGGAAGATCTTTCAGTGTGAGTATCGGCAGTGGGAGGAGGACGAGACTTCGGCGACGAATTTTGAGTTGGTGTCGATTTCTGATTGGAATCTGTTTCTATAGGGGGCTCAGTAGAAGTTTTCGGTGGCGGGAGTTTTTGGCTGTTTATTTTGTATTTGGTTGGTGTAATAACTTTTCCCCCTTGGATACAGGCCGTATCTTCAGGGAAGTCTATAGGAGCAACCTGGCAGGAGAAATGCGCTGCTGGGACTGGAGTGCATTGGGTTTGGCAGCTCACGGTTACCACCGGGGGCCTAGCTTTTAAAGTGCTGGAAAAGGATCGTGACATGTCTACTAGATTCCTTGCTTGGAATCGACGCTTCGCCTCAGGGAAAGAAACTTTTTCTGTCACTCGCATCTTTTGGATTTCCCTTTCACGGAGATAGATTGGACACTGGTTGGAATTGGCTGCATGGTTGCCTTCACAGTTAAGACAGTGCGGTGGTCTGTCGCAGGGTTGTGGGTCGTGCGCTGGTGTTCCGCACTTCCCGCATACTGCGCTAACCGACATGCAGCGTTGCTGAGTATGACCAAACCTTTGGCAGTTGAAACAGCGCAAAGGGTTCGGAACATATTGTCGCACACGGAGGTTGTAAAAACCAGTACTTATTTTTTCTGGAAGGGACGGACGGTCAAATGTGAGGATCAGGGTCGAAGTGGGGATTAATTTCCCCTGCTCCTTCCGTCTGATCCTGTACACTTCAGTGACTCCAAAACTCTCAAAGAAGTTCGACAGATCTTCATCACTTTCAGAAGCAAAGTCCTCGTGGTTTACCACGCCTTTGCACAAGTTCAAAGTCGGGTGATTCGTGACTACCACCTGGATGCCGGCAATCTGCTTGGTTTTTTGAATTTTTCCACTTTGTTCGTCGGTGCGTGCTTCAAAGAGAATGGTACCATTTCTTTGTCGCACGACCGCTTGGAGCTTACCAAACTCGTCTTCAATGGCTCGCGCCAGACGGACAGCACTTATGCTTTTAAAAGTTTTCCCTTCCTCGGCGCATGCCATGAGGAGGAAACGGGGCTTCTTCGGTCGATCATCTTCTTTTGCGAAAAAACTATTCAAATCGATAGTTCTATCAAAACATCTTTTCCTTGCGGAGGAGGGCGGGGGGGTTATTTTCTGCTCCATAGAGACGATTCATCTCCGTGCTCCCCACCCACCATGGAGTCCAACAAGGGGACACCCCACTGGGGTGCCAGGGTTGGCACAGAGATATAGTAGGGAGATGTCACAGCGCTGCCCCGCCGTGGATCCCCCCGCTCACCCTGGAGTTCGGTACAGGACCTAGTCCAAGCCGATTGATCGGGAGTGGGTTATACTCCAGGCCGTGTATTAGGCCGCACTAAATTCGCAATATGGCAGCATGAAATATTTCCTGGCGGAATAGCCAACTTATGAAACTATAACTCTGATCAAGTCTCTCGCTTTTGTTTTGTTTGTTGTCATTCACAATCCTCGCGCGGTCTCGAATCTTGTCCACTGTTCAATAATACATGATTCGTTTTTCGGTAGAATTAAAAAGAGATGTTCATCTATAAACGAATATTAACTCTGTGAATAATTATTAAGTTAATTAAGAATTATCAACTATTGCGAGCTTAAGAAGTGTTAAAAAGTGTCAAGTGCAAATGAAAAATACAACCTCAACAGTTATCTGCGGTCATACTTCTATGTTATTAATGCTTTTAGGATGTGTGTCCACAGTTCCTTCACGTTTTGAACTGGTAGTAATGAGTTTTATTGAACGCAAATAAATACCACAATTATTGAAGTTAATTAACGTGATATACATGGTAGTTTTTAAGTGATCTAATGAATTGTTCCTAACAGTCCAGTTATGTCAATATCAATGCAAATGCATCCATTTGATTTATCTGTTCAATTATTCATTAGCTTTTAAAAATAAGTTCAAAAAAAATAATGAAAATCATCATTAGTGTAAGTAAGTCTTCAATAACTTATCCATTGTTACCAGAGACAGTCTTTCTATTTACCCATTTTTTCACCATTTCAATGGGGTGTGATTCATAAGATTGGGATAAATGGTAATAAATATGACTTTTTGATTTTTTTAAAGATGTTTATTTAAACAGGAACGTACACAATCAATATAAATGGCACATTAAATATATAGATGCACAATAATATTGAATCTACTCTCTTATTGTGACTACATTACTATAAGCTTCTCCCTGAACATGCAGTTATTACACAGTAAACCCTCTCATTGCTTGTTAAATAATTCAAATCAAAAGTATATTATACTTCAGTTTCCATTACAAATTCATGCCAAATAATTCCCAATAGGCAGCCAAGCAGTACAAGATTAATATATTGTTTATTTATTGCCAGTTAAATACACATTCTTGCTGTGAAAAAAATTCAAGGTAAGACAACAGTTATTTTCAACATTAAAATTAGAGTATTGTACCAAGGAAATTCAAAATGCATGTGGAATTTAGAGAGAGATGCGGTGCTACTTGCCCAAAACCAGTATTACAAGTAATGTCACAAATGCTACTAATCAAATAAGGTTACAAACAAGCTACAAAAAACTGAAACAATGTTGACAAGACTATTTACAAATACATTTAGATATACAAGACAAGTACATCTGTGAAAACTAAGAATTATAATAATTAGAGAGATGATTTTTATGTCCTAAAAATCTTGAAATATGCATCTATTACCTAAAAATTCTGAAATATGCAATTAAAAATAACAATATTTCATTTCATGTGATACTTGGAATGAAAAGATGTATTTTTGTGCAAACATAATATAACCTAGCTCACTTCTCAGGAGAAATAATTGAAGTAATTATGCACCTTCATTAAGGACATTGTTTGTCTTGTTTCATTTTTTCTGCTTGGTATAAAAAATATATCAAGAAATATCCTACATTTGCACAAGTATTTTATTGTCTATAGAAAAGAAAAAACACAAAGTGTGACAAGCTTTTTCTAATCAATGACTGCTCCCAAATAAATAGATTCTATGACAACAAGGAATGGTTTAGAGATAAGTCTCTCTTTAAACAAAATAAATATAGGAGCATAAAAATATTCTCTTATTATTATATGAATATGCACCAACAGGAAAAATTTGCCAAATTGCACTAACATATTAATCTACATAGCATCCAATTCTAACCACATGTCAAGGAATTTCATTTAGCTATGCCCTGAAGCAATAAACAAAAATATGCAAAATCATAGATATGCACTCCCTATTAATAATAATAATAATAATAATAATAATAATAATAATAATAATAATAATAATAATAATAATAATAATAATAATAATAATTAATTACTGCCTTTGGTGTGTTGGAGTTTGTATTTCTATAGTAATTCCTCAGGAAGCACTCTCTTTTAAAAATTATAATTTCATTCTCTCTCACATGGGCATACCTGTCTCCCTTTCCCTAAGTAAAACCCATGTTCTTCACTATTCACTTTAGGGAGGTCTGAGAGTATTCAAAATTTAACGTTTCATCTCCCACAATCTCTGTGTACAGGTTTCTTATAGAAATACCACAACCAATAAAATATAATCCTTGGTACTTGTTAAATAATACATAAAATAACACAAAATGATCATTGTTTATATTAATAAAACTGTATACTAACAAACTAATTAAAAAGTCTAATTGATTACCTGAATTCAAACTACAATAAAATTTATTGGCAATTGCATCCTTAGTGAAATTGTCAATATCTGTGATTGGATGGGATCTTTTACGGGTCTTTTTGGGTGTGGTCAGAGCTTCTTGTTTTTTATATTTGTTGATAATACTATCAACTGACTTTACACCCACCTGTAAACACACAACATCTTGAAACAAAGAAAATTAGATTTATTACGATTAATACATGAGTAATGGTAAAGATAATTAACAACTATACTCATCCCAATTTTAATTAAGAAAATTACACTTGTAAGTTTTAAAAGATAAGATGTAGAAAAGAAAAGAAAAATCAATCTTACCTGTAATAATTTTGCCACTCGCATTATTAAACAAGAGTGGGTAACATGGACCTTTTCTTCCACTGCTTCCTTCCACAGTCCACAAAATAAATTGATAATTCCCTTTTGAAGAGAACTTTGAATACGTGTTATCTTCAAAGGTTCAAAATTAAGTATAGACTCGGATGTTGTTGGGCTATCCATTATTTTCCAGTTATAATTCAAATGAATTCAGAAAAAATAATAATAATAAATATAATTAATCTAAAACAAGAAATACTAAAGGGACACTTAACAACAACAAATAATGAACTACAATAACTATTTCAATTAACTTTATTTTTATTACTAAAGAAAACAATTGGAAAATAATAAATAAAACTCAAAAACGCCTAGTACTACTAAATAAATAAATTGAACGATAAAACGCAAAGAACGAAGAGCACCAAAACGCAAAATGCAAATCTTTAGCAACACTCGTAAACTAACACAACTTCACTTGTATGGCTTTGAATGTTGGCGAAATCTACGGAAGTAGTCATTGTTTCATTGCAAACTTAAATTTTATAAAATGTCCCTTCCGCTTGATAGTAATATATACAGGGTATTTGTGTGACGGTTGGCAACAACTTTTGCCAACATAAAACGAAACGAAACTACCCTAAATCGAGTATAAATGTATGTTCTCATCCGACAGTGACATTTTTCAAAAGTTGTCCCGTTAGTTCGGCTTTTTAGCTGGCCAGCACAATAGCTCCCGACCGCCCGTCTAGAAGAGTCCGAGGCCAAAGCAAGCGTATTGAAGCCTACAAGGAATGTTCCCCAATATACGTACACAACGTATCCCTCAGTGCAAAGCCGAACGTCGCACAAGGTGTTGGGAAACAAACAGACCTCTCAACCGCCAGGACACACATTCCCTCCGACACGGGTCGCCATGCACGGCAAACACATGGGTGGGTGTTCAGCATACAGAGGGGGAGAGTGAAATAGAAGAGGAAGAAGAGAGAAACAGGATGTTACAAAAGACTAAGAATGGACAATGGGGAAGAAGAAAAATGATTGGCGAAAGAAAGGAGTACTTGAGAGCCCTCTCTGCATCCCCCCGTCAGGACGTGGACCAACCCACCTCGACGGGCTTGTGAGAGAGATTGGGCGGTAATTTGAGGGATTGTTCAGTTCTTTGCTTCTTTAGGGATTAGGAGAATAATGGCTTCACGCCATATCCTTGGTACGTCATGTTCAGCTCAAATCTTGTTGAAAATGCCGAGGAGAAAGGAACGAGCGTTTTCAGGTAGGTGTTTCAACATTTGATTATGTATCTGGTCTGGTCCTGGAGCAGAGTCTTTCGCACAAGCGAGGGCACAATTCGTCCATGGAGAAAAGGGCATTATAATCTTCCTCCATGCAACTCAAAAAGTCTAATTTGCAGTTTTCCATTTTTCTTTTCATTTTTTGAAAGCCAGGGGAATAGTGTACGGAGCTGGAGATGTGCTCGTAGTGAGAAGCCATTTCTTCAGCAATTTCTTGTGGAGAGGTAAGGAGATTGCCATTTACCAGAAGCCCTGAGATGGACGGCGAAGGGAGTCTTTCACCGATCTGTCGGACCTTTCTCCACATTACTTTGGGGGATGTACGGCGGAGTGACGAGATGTAAGCTCTCAAGCACGCAGCCTTACTTTCCCGTATCGTCAATCTAGCTCTGGCTCGGGATATTTTATAATTTATTAGGTTTTCCATGGCTGGGAACCTACCAAGTTTTGCCAATGCCCTCTTCCGATCAAGGACCGCGGTGATACAGTCAGAATTCCACCATGGCACAGGGGGATGTCGTGGGTGGCCCGACGACTTCGGGATGGCAAATGAGGCCGCATGAAGGACGGCGTTAGTAAAATGGGAAACCATAGCATCGATATCCTTTGAACAGTTTTCCGAAATTCGTATTTCTTTCTTGAATGTTTCCCTCTCAGCTCGGTGGATTAGCCAGCGAGGAGGGCGAGCAACGTTCAGGTCGGGAATATCGAGGCTGACCAGAATGGGGAAGTGGACACTGCCATGCAGGTCGCCATGGACAGTCCACTCGAAGATTGTAGAAATAGAGGGACTACAGAGAGCTAGGTCTACGGACGAGAAAGTGTTTGAAGCTACGGAAAAGTGTGTGCTTTTGCCAGTATTTAGGAGAATTGCGTTTAGGTTATCAATGATATTATTAAGTATACTACCTCTCGTGCACGACCTTGTGTCACCCCCAGGAAGGGTTGTAGGCGTTGAAGTCCCCCACAATAAGAAAAGGTGCGGACAACTGAGAGAACACATCTTCCAGTTCTTTCTGTGACAAGACTTGTCCGGGCGGGATATAGACGTTGCAAATGGTAATAGAAATACTGCTGAAATTCACACGAACGCAAGATACCTGGAGAGTGGTTCGTATGTCTATTTCTTTAGATACCAGGGAGTCTGTGACAAAAGTGGCGACTCCGCCATGGGCGCGGAGGTCATCATCGTCTTGCCTGTATCAACAAAAGTCGCGTAGAGAGAGGGAGTGCTCAGAACGGAGATGTGTTTCCTGCAGGCAGATAACCACGGGTCTATGAATATTATTAGCTATAGCTCGTCCAAACGGGTACGAAAGCCATTTAATTTCCATGAAAGGATTGCCGTATTTTCTAGATCTTTGGTTTCTTAGCTTCTAGGGTGAGTTGTGTATGGGGTTTCTTTTTCTTCTGTTGAAGAGTAATAGGCTGGTTCGTTCTGAGTTCCTCGTTCCCTGCAGAGTTGTCTTGACTACTGCTAGGGAGAGTCGCATATGCTGGGAGACCACGGTCCCTTGAAACAGGCGACCTAATCTAGAAATAGGGCCTGTCGGCCTCGGTTTCTCTTCATGCGTTTGAGTGTTTGTCGAAATATTTATGCTTTTGTATTCCATTTTTGTTTCTGATCTGAGATATTTGGGATCTGCATCTCCGCCGATGTCATCAAAGGACACCTGACAGGCAGCGTCGCGCACAGAGGAGGCTTTAGGCGTTTGGGTTTTAGAATTTACTTTCTTCTGTTGACCCGCGGTGTTAGCGAAACGTCGGGCTATGTCCACGGTGTTACGCGTCTGGTATCGACGTCGTGCCTCTGGAAAAGAAACTTTCTCAGAGACCCTGATCTTCTAGATCTGCCTTTATCTTAAGAAAATGGGGCACTGGTTAGAATTTGATGGGTGCTTTCCACAACAGTTCACGCACTTTGCATCTGCGGAGCAGTTAGAGTCGTTACAAGACTCCCACAGTGCACGCAGACTGCGGCGCTCATGCAGCGAGGTTGCGTATGGCCAAACCTCTGGCATTTAAAACATTGCAGAGGGTTTGAAACATACTGCCTGACGCGAAGATTGTAGAAACTAGATATTACCCTCTCTGGCAGAGATGGACGATCAAAGGTCAGTATCAGCGTTGAGGTAGAGGTGAGAACCCCATTTACTCGCTGAATCCTGTAAATGTCGGATACACCATATGGTTGGAAGAAGGCTTTCAAGTTTTCCTCCGATTCGGATGAAAAGTCTTCATGGTTCACCACACCCTTGCAGAGGTTTAAGGTCGGGTGGGCGGACACATGCACCTGGAGGCCATTTATTTCTTGTAGATCTGTGATTTTGATGATCAGTTCGTCAGAGCTACTTTCGAAAAGGATAGTTCCGTTTCTTTGACGAACCACCGCCTGAAATTTGCCAAACTTTTCCATTTCTCTGGCAAGTTTGATCGGGCTGACACTCTTCATTCTTTCGTTGTCGTTTTTACATGCCATGACGAGAAAACGGGGCTTAGTAGGTCTATCAGAGTCAATACAAAAAAAACTCTCAAGATTTACAGTTTCACCAACAAATCTCTTCCTTACGGAAGAGGGCGGGGGGAAGATTTTCATCCATTAAGAGGTTTTCAGATTCATCCCCGTGGTCCCCACCCAGGACGGAGCCCAACAAGGGGGCACTCCATCGGAGTGCCAGGGTTGCCACGGGGATACAGTGGGGAGGGGGTATACCACAGCGCTGCACTGCCGTGGATCCCCCGCTCACCCTGGAGTTCAGTACAAGACCTAGTCCAAGCCGATTGATCGGGAGTGGGTTAGCTCCCGACCACCCGTCTAGAAGAGTCCGTAACCAAAGCAAGTGTATTGAGACTTACAAGGAATGTTCCCCAAAATACGTAAAGGCTCGTATCCCTGGATGCCAAAAAGAAAGCACGAGGAGAGTAATTGGGAAACAGACAGGCCCCTCAACCACCAGGACACACATTCCCTCCGACACGGGTCGCCATGCACAGCAAACACATGGGTGGGCGTTCAGCAAACAGAGGGAGCCAGTGAAATAGAAGAGGGAGAAGAAAAGAAACAGGATGTTATAAAAGAATGAGAATGAACAATGAGAAGAAAAATGACTTGTGAAAGAAAAGGAGAGCCCTCTCTGTATCCCTCCGATAGGACGTGGACCAGCCCACCTCGTCGGGGTTGCGGAGAGAAGTTTCGTCATTTCCGAGTATCTCCGCTAAAGACAGTGACGCCTTCGGCGGCTATCTTTTACCTGAGAACAGTGCAGGAGAGCATGCTCCACGGTAAGATCCGTCTCATAAATATCGCAAGTAAGGGGTGACTCATTACGGAGAAGATATCCGTGGGAGAAATGGCAGTGACCTATCCGAAGGCTTGTTAGAATAATATCCTCGCGCCTAGAGCCACGAGATGAGGAAGGCAAAGGATTAATGGAATCCTTGATTCTCGTGAGCTTAAAATCCGAGTTCTGCCACTGCCTTACGCTGAGAATATACCGTATAATAATATAGTTATATATAATAATGTATAGAATATAGCGTATAGCTGGGTATCATTTGTTGGGACTGTGAGGATGTCTACCTCAGTTTTCCTCTTGGGATGCTTTGCTGCCTGATCAGCCATTTCATTTCCTATTATACCCACGTGGCCAGGGATAAAAATATAAATAATAATAAAATTATAACGACGCACCAGTAAATGATGAATTTGTTGGTGAATGTTCATTCTCAGAGGGTCACGAGAAGAGAAGATGGATTCGAGCAAGCTTTTAGAATCACTGCTTCCTTTAACGCCATCGATTCAGCAAACTTAAGTGCCTCCGATAGCCCGCATTTCCCTGCAGTTTAAATGCTGTACGATGAGTCTAGTAGAAAATTCCGCGTGGCCCAATGACAGTAGAAGGCACATCCTACTTTACCATTTTGAGAGGAACCATCAGTTTATATGAAGTTGTAGTCGGGATACAAGAGTTTCGCCTCTTGAAATTCCGTCAGAAATGTGCTGCGAGAGTTGAGGATTTGGAGAAGTTTGAGTCAAGTCTATTTTACGCCGGAGGGGGAACCAGAGGGGGATGCCCCAAGGGAGAACAAGACAACGGGGGAACGGGCACAGGGATGGGGGATTTTTTATTGAGCTTCTGCAAAAGCGTGTAGAGACGGATACCCGGAGGATCCGTGGAACGATGGTCTGAGTGCGTACGATGTCCTGACTCTTGGGCGAAGGACTGCTTGGCGCGATGGAGTATTAACAGCTGATATTTTCGCTCCTTAGGAGCCGATTTCAATATCTCGCCTTCGGCTCAGGGATGGTTCACCAACTTCGGTCAAGAAGCGAAGGAAAAAGTAAAAATTGGACCTATGCCATTTACAAAAGAAATGAATGTATTTGTTCTGGAAGAAAAAATTAACACAAAAATAAAAAAGCACCCAATTTACACAATTCAACTGTTTTTTTTTTATTTCTGAGTTAATTTTTCTTTTTGAACAAATATATTCATTTCTTTTGTAAATAATAAACAATTTACACGTTTCTGGAGAGTTAATATGTTTCTGAAATGCAAACTTTTGCACAGAAAGAATATTTTCAAACCAACTTTTGAGTGATTATTGCGGCTCGGCCACTCAGAATATCCAAGGAGTTTATTAGAGAAAATATCCTTAAAATTGTCTTAAGAGTTTATTTTCGAAGTTTCAACGTTTCCTTCCTGGACACCTGTATATACACACACCTAATTATATCTAAAGGCATGCGTGCAAACTTAAATGTTGCTGATGTCATAAATTACTAAAATTACCAAGAGAAATGTCAACAGGATGAAAGCAAATCAATCCATCCATCATTTATGGGTGCAAATTATCATGTATCAATTCTCAACTGGCATCAATCTTAACCATCTTTGAAAATGCACTAATAGACCTTAATTCTGATGGAGGTGGAAGGTTACAGATCAAAAGAACATAAAAGATGGATTTTATGATCAAAAATTTGAAATTGTATTATTGAAGTAATTCCAATCTTTTCCTCACTATACTTAGTATAGAGAGGAAAATAAAAAATTGGGATCACTATTTGAAACGAAAAAAAAAAAAGAAAACAGTAAGTAGTCCTTACAGTAATTTTAAAGCTTTATTATAATATCGTATAATACAATGTTTATTATCTGAATATTGATCTACACATTTTCAGTCTTTTGAATCTTGTATGCATCACAACAGAATATATTCTGTTACAAATAATATAAAAAAAAACAGCATAAC
The DNA here is from genome assembly GCA_011170035.1 of Teleogryllus occipitalis. NCBI lineage: Eukaryota > Metazoa > Arthropoda > Insecta > Orthoptera > Gryllidae > Teleogryllus > Teleogryllus occipitalis. The sequence continues at coordinate 13,745 of BLKR01010930.1, forward strand.
AAATTACAAAATAATACTCCATTTGTTACTTGCTCTTTCAGGCACTGATTTGTGAAAAAATAGTTTGCAGTCATTTGGTTTTTTGAAACCACTAGTCTCTCTACATTAAATACAATTGCCAATTACTATATGGTTAAAAAATCTGTTGTATTGGCAGCCACAATGTCATGCAGCCAAGTCATAGTAATATTGCAACAGCATACTTTGCATTTTGGCAAACAATTAATAAAATAAAATTTTTAATGTATACAATAAAAAAAAATAGAAAGATAATGTACATGAAAAAGTACCACTTTTTCGACACTTAAATTATTTTTGCGATATTTAATCAGTCGTGTAATATGAAAGGTACTTATGTTTTTAATGGTACTAGTTGTAAATATTATTAATTGTATGAATATTTAAAATTTCCACTTATAAGAATATTTGCAATGTGAAATAAGACATTCATTATCTACATGATGGCACTGTAAAGATACATACATCAACAAATTTCATAAAAGCAAAATTGTACTTAAAAAATTTCCATTTCAGGAAAATACTTGTACAATCATCGTACACTACAATTACACATCAATAAAGTAATTACGAAAAATGAGATATAAATTACAAATGCCCTTAGCTCACTAGACGATAAAACACACTCTGAAGCCTTGAAAATTAAGTCTTTGATTCAAAATGAGAAATTCATTTCCCTACTTTCAGAGGCAAATTATATTCACTGTAAAGCCTGAGTCAAAGAAAAATGATGTTCTGGTGGGTACCATTTACCATGGTAGCGAAAACTGAAGCTATAATTACAATGTCGAACCTCTAATGCTAATTCCTCCACATCATGTTCATTTACTCCATTCCAGAATTGCAGATCTCCTAAACGCTGAAGCGCAGGACATGCAAGCATCAATGCATGAGCAGCATCTGCTGTGAAATTGCATTCACTAAGCATAAGAAATATGGAGAGTGCTCGAGGCCCAGGAATGACCAAAGCTTCAGAAATAACCAGGTCATCAAACATTTCCACTCCATCTCCATAGCACTCCTCTTCCAACATTACCTGAAAATACAATACCCAATGAACACAATTTTAATACAGCAGTCATTGCAGTACTAATCCATGAACTCTTAACTAATCAAAGATCAATACCTCAAAGCTTTGGAAATTATAATTGTGCATAAAACGATTCATTTGATAACATTTAGTGGAAATGAATAGTAATACACATGACTGAAGAAAAGTAACTCCAAAAGCATAAGGGAAGGCCAAGACAGGTGACTTGGCGGTCAATTTTTAAGGCCGGCGCTTTTCTTTTCTTCTCTCATAAAAGTTCCATGAAGAGTTAGCACACTTACCTTCCAACCCTGAAGTAAAGAATATAGAGGTAATTCCTTCAATGTATTTACTTTTGGTATCTTTTAAAAGTGAAAAGGACAATGAACTTAAGGATAACCTGAAACTCGACCTAAACCACTAATTTAGGAGTATAAAATTTCTCTCTAACGATTGATTGTAGTACTAGACTTTAGAACATTAGTTAATGCATCCTGTAATGCTAGTTACAAAGAGCACAAATGAAAATTGAAGACACATCCATTAAAATAAATTAATGTACGTCCAAAATATTTATCAAGAAAACTGAGAATCATTTGAACCAATCAGGATCACCTCAAGACTCCAACTCTTGCAAAGATTCTCTAACAGAATGGCTGTATACAACATGCAATGAGGAACACAAGTTAATAGCAGGCTGAAATCTCTTCTCTTTCGGCAATTTATTCCTTGAATTTAGAAATTCATATTATATACAATATGGCCAATAAATTTTAAACTTTATCATTTGGACTTTTTATATTTATTTACTTGTATTACTTTAATCTTATAATAATTAATTATCATTTCAATGCATTATAATTGAATGTTCTTCTTTCTATTGTGATATGTCATCATATGTTCTCTCCTCAACTCAAATGGCAGTATACATTGCAATAATGTCCAATTTTTTCAAGCACTTGCAATGACCACTTTTAGAAATGTTTGAGGTTAAATGAAAAATCAGGTGCGATTCGTATGGTTCTCACACCGAAGTTTCTCTTATGTCACCAATGCCTTATGTCTCCCACCTCTTATGTCTTTTCTTTTTTGTAGTCAAGCCTCATTCTGAAACCTGGTATTTTTATCATATGGAAAAAAAATCTAGTTCACAGCTTACGTAAAAACAAATATTTTAAAAGGCATCCAAAAAAAATTTGAAGATTTCAAATATCATAGTGTAACAACTTCGAAAAGACATTTTTCTGGGAACACTGGTAGAAAAACTGAATTCTTCTTTTAGTGAGCAGAGGTTCACCAAATGAATATAAAGATATACAAGGTAGAACCCCAGAAACGTTTATAGATGTGGGAGTCATTACTGAACATGGTCTTAAGTATAACGAAATTTATGCGATTAACTTTTTGAAATCTAAACTTCATGCTTGTTTCTGTAGTGAATTCAATATATTGGATTAGAGATATGTGTATTGAAACGACATTTGAAGTAGAAGGTGTAGATGTAAACATAATGAAAGAGAACATAAAAATCATTGGCATCTACAGATACCCAAATTCTGGTGTTAAAGACTTTCTACTCAGATTTGAAGAACTTTTAACTAAACTCTTACAGGAAACTACAATAGTATATTAATTATTTTGGGAGATCTGAACGTTAACATGGAACACAATGAACTACGTGATTTATTAAAGAGTTTCAATCTTCAGAACGTGGAGTTAGGGGCAACATGTGTTACAACCCATTCCAGCTCTACCATAGACCACATCATTACAAACATTGAAATGAATAATCATCTTTTAATATTGATTTTAACCTATCTGATCACACTGCATAAATCATTGAAAATAATCAATTGCCCTGTTAGCCTTTAACAACCTAAATGCACATTCACTCGTGATACAAGTGATACTAAATTACATTTGCTAAATGAATGCTTCTAAAAGAGGAATGGCCAGAAGTACTCAGTGCTAATGATATAAACAAAAAATTGAACTTGTTCTTCGGTACATTAAATTATCATTTGAATATTGCATGTCCCATTATTAAAAGTCAAATTAATGTATTGAAGAAACCCAAAATCAAGCTTCCAATTGAAATTTTTGTTCTTAGAAATAAAATGAAAAGCATGTATGACCTGTTCTGAGATACTAAGAATTCCTATTATAATGAAATGTTCAAACACTATAAAAAACATTATAGGCTAAAACTGATAAATGAGAAAGCTTATCAATTGAATGATAAAGTTAATGAACCAACAAACAAATCTAAAACATTGTGGAATATAATTAACAATGGGAAAACTCAGACTCACAAAAGCATACACTTGCCACATGAAGGCATGTTTCTTGATAATCCTCCTGATATTTATAGGACCTTTAACTATCATTTCTTAAATTCAATGCATGACACTGTAACCAGTAATACTAGTAATCCTTCATTTTCTGGAACATCAAAAGCTATGTTTCTCCTTCACACAAATACTAGTTCAATTGATAAATTCTTTCAAATTGAATTGCTTGTTGGGGAATGATGAAATATCTTCAATAATTCTTAAAAAATGTAAGCCTTCTTAACAAATTAGTTTATTTAGTAAATTTATCTCTATTTGTATTCACTTTCCCAGAATCTCTCAAAATTAGCATGGTAACACCACTTACTAAGAATAATAATACACAAGATGTTAGGAATTACTGACCTATAACCCTAACTTCCGTATATGATACAATTTATGAAAAAGTTATATTACCAAGACTTAATTGTTTTCTTGATCTAATAATATCCTTAACAAATCACAACATGGCTTCAGGAAGGGCCCACCACCACTGCAGTTGTGGAATTCAAATATGAAATCATTGGAAATTTGGAATCAAATAGAAAAACAGCAGGTATATTCATTGATCTTTCAAAGGCATTTGATAGTGTATCTCATGAAAAACTGTTCACAAAACTAGATTATTATGGAATAAAGGGTGGAGTTAATGACCTCATTACATCTTACCTCACAGGACAAAAGCAATGTACAGAAACCTTCTGGCAATCTGAAAATTTTTTATTCAAAGTTAAATCAAATTTTGATACAATTACCACAGGTGTTCTGCAAGGATCTGTGCTTGGACCTTTGCTATTTCTAATATATATTAATTATATTCCAAGTTTCTCTGATTTTTCTGTCATTTCTTTTGCAGATAATACAACATTAATAAACAGTGAGCAAAATCTTTATAAACCAGAAACTAATATGACTGAATCTTTAAGATCAATTAAAAGTTATTAGTCTATAAATGAATAGAAATTAAACATTCACAAAACAGTATTAATCAATTTCAATTTTCATCATAGATACGAACACCAAAACATTACAGTGGAACTAGACAATTAATCAGTGAATCAAACTGATTGTCATAAGTTTCTAGGAATAAAACCTAATTTATAACAAACAAGTCGACACACTTTGTAATAAAATAAACTCCAATATATTGAGAGATACGTTTCCAGCTACAAACAGATGAACTTCTTTCAATCTATTATGGCATATTCTTCTCACAAACTTCAATACGGTACTGAAATATTAGGAGGTGCAACACAAAAAAAAATATGACTAGATTAATAGCCCTACAAAAAAAAGGTATCAGAAGCATTTTGAAACTGAATCTGAGACAGTCCTACCATAGACTAAAGAGGTAAGATAGATTTTCATAAATTTTATCATATACATTTTTACTCTATGGTCCTACAAAGATTTCTTTATCAAATATGAATTACTGACTCTTGTAGCACTCTACTCTTGCAAAGTATTACTACTGAGAAATAATCAGAATCATTATCTTGTGAGTAATAAGGAGATTACATAACTACCATACTAGAGGACATGGACTATCACAGGATATACACTGGCAAGTATTCAACTAACAACTACTGGTACTATAAAATGGCACAGACTTTCTCGTACTAGTTAGTTTTCTAATTTCTTTAGTCTGGTCTAGCTTTTCAAAAACTCAACACTAAAGTATATAAACAACATGGGAGGCAAGTCAAAAAAATTACATTCTTGTAATTTTTGGAAAGAAGAAGAAGAAAAAAAGAGCAATATGGTCTTTGTATATAGCAGCTATACCTTATAGAGTATTCTTAACATGTATATTGCATGCAATATTGCTCGAAAACTACTAAAATTTTCAAAAAAATGTACATGACCTAAATGAAAGGATTATCTATGGAGAAAAAATTACTTGAAGGAAAAATCTATCTTCAATTTTGTAATTGTAGGAAGATGCCGGAAAAAAACGAACTTTTGAGTCAACTCTGAAAATCAGATCTATGCTACCTTTATAAGTGTACTTTATTTTATTCTTACAAGAAATTTAAAGAAAAAAATTGGAGTCGTATTTGAGAAAATTTTGAAAATGGCCCGGGGGCTTCAAGTAAAGTACTCCCAAATTTTAAAGGATGTTTTTCAAAATTTCAATTCTTCAACTAGAGCCAAATGGATAGGGGTTTCTTCAATTTGGAAAAACTCTTGCGAATGGTTTAGGCGCTAGTAGGGTTCTCAGGCAGACGGACGGACATTTTGAAAACAAAACACTTTTAGGTGTCAAGGAACCCCAAAACATGGATTTCTGTTGAAATCTCGAAATAGATTTTCCACAGCATTACATAATCCTGTATGCTACATATATGTACATAAACGTTTTTATTTCCTCCCTTCAAATAACTCAGGAAAGAAGTCATACTATAAAAGGTAGGTAAATAATATTTCGATTTGTAGGCCAGAGTATACTGAACGCAATGCTTTTTATTCTAGAATGCTAAAACAATCCAGAGCTAAATAATTTTGAAAAGAGTAAATGTCTACAAACGCGAAAAATGGCACACGGTGTAAAACAAAAATGGCCGCCATTTGTAGACCAGATCCAATAAAAATAAATCGAAGATGTTTTTGAAGAGACAAAACATAAGGAAATTTATGTATGAAAAATATGAATTTTTTTCGAGATGGTCGACCGGCCAGTGCTGGGGACCACTTAAAATGGATTGACAGATTACCAAAGATTTTAAGCATTAAAATCTGTATAATTTGGAAATTAGTATAAATTTATAGACAACAATATAGTCCAAATTTTGTCACCACATGCCCACTGTGCCTATGCGTAAATTCGTTCCTGCATATACAAGAAAGTAAGAATCTTCCTGTGTTGCTGCACAGCTTTTTAATAATCTCTCAGTTAGCATAAAATCAACTGATCATAAGTACTTCCAAATATTGCTTAAATGTCACTTTATTCTGTCACCCATTACAGTTTGTTTCCACATAAGATATCTGAATTGCTTTAACTTTTCCATAATGATTAACCACATACTGCTACAAGAGTGCCCACATTTTGTACCAGTTATTGAGTTCAATAAAGCACTGTACTATTAGTAACATCTAGTATTCAAGTTATTGTAAGTTACCTAATTAAATTACTGTAAGATAATGGAATTACTCACTCTAATTATAGTGAGACTATTGATTACTCATAGACCATATGTTTTTTGTTGTTTTTATTTTTATGCATTATTTTAATGCAAACTAACTATTTTTATGCATTATTTTAATGCAAACTAACAAACAGGTATGAACAATATTAACATATAAACCTTGATGAAAGCCCAATAAAGGGCCGTAATGTTGGCATCTAACACCAAAAGAAGGTAGAATTTCTTTCTCTGCAACTGACTAAACTTCAAGAAAAAACTTAATGTTAATCCTTCAGAGGTAAAAAATTCTGTAAAATTAAGAACAATAAGAGGAAAATTTCATGCATTGTGAACTCATGAAATCGAAAAGTTGAATTTCCTTACATAACGTGACTTTAGCACAAGCTTGAGTTTCAAAAATCAAGAAGTAGCAACATTATAAATACAAATTAAACTAGTTGTGCTACAGCATCGCACAGACTTTCTCTCACTAGCTTTTTAATCTCTTTTGAGTAGTCTAGATTCTTGGTCCCACCCTCTTCTCCGCTGCTACCTATCAACGCCCAAAATACATTATTTTTCAATTTTTCTCTTTCTAAAGTTAGAATTGAAGTACGACTTTAACAAACAGAAGGGTAAAAACATGGTTGTTTATCCAAATTTTCATTGAAAAATCTGCATTCTGCACAGCAAAAATCTGCTGTTCTCAAAAAAACGTCTTTTGAGTGCTTCTGAAAACGTGACTTTGAACCAATTTTCAAACAAAACTTGTAAATTTTAGATAAACTTTATAATAAATCTTTAATGCACTTGCAATAATGTTTAAAATATGCCTTAAACATAAATATTAACAACATCAGAGATATTTTAAAAAATTGAAGCAGGGAGAACAAAATCCCACTAACTTCATTTTTTGGAGAAAATGCTTGGGGAAAATTTAATCCAATTTTTAACAACAATTTAACTGAAACTTTAAATTTTGAAGTATTTAAGGGATAAATCTCTACAATATTACTAGGTTAGGGTTATTGAATAACATCTGTGATCACTGAGAAAGAAATCAAAAAAATACATCAAAATGTAGTATATGTCATGTTATTAGTCTTATGTCTATTACTAGTCTTTCTGGTCCTATCAGAAGAAAAAAGAAAATTAATGTCAATAATTTAACCTGAACTAGTAACCTCCAAAAAATACAGGAAATAATTTTAGGAGCTCTAAATAAATTTTCACAATCTTCTCATACTATCAGTATTACAATTTTTGTTAAATGCTCCAATATTGGAGAGTTTGCAGTGAGATATGTACAGTGACCTGTCTAAACCTAGTAGCTCTCTGGTGGTGAGACACAAAGGGAGTTTACTAAAGCAAGCACTCCAACATCAAGGGGTATAGGTCTCACACCAATGTAACATTTTCAATATCATTAATTCACTGATTGAATCAGTAAAAACTAATGTATCCATGAAAATAAACTCCATCTAAATTTTAACAATTACAGAGCTAACTCTCACAAACCAAACTGCATAGTTCATGCAAAAATACAATGTTTACTGACAATAGAAATTTAAAAGATGATTCCTACACTGTCCTTAAAGGAGAGGATAGCTTATATTCAGTATAATTTGAACTCTCTGTGGAAAATGTGACTCTCGTCATTTAAATGTTTATAAAGCAAGATATTTGACCATTCTAAAACTTTTGGGCAACTTTATACTTTTGAATAGACCCATATTATAATTTATAATAATACAATTACAAAAAAATACCTATTTTTATCTTTAATTAATTAAAAAGGACAAGTCAATTTGAAAGTATAAAATTGTTGATGAATTACTTACTTAAAATAAACTTAACTAATTCTGATTACAGCTTACAAATATTAAAATAAAAGAATTAATAAAAGGCTCTGAGGTCTAATATAAATTTAACAAAGAAACACGCAGGTTTCCTTTATAATGGTAGATGTCTATACAATAAAATCATGCACAGAAAATGTTTTTGCTTTAAAACTAAAGAGACGAGAATTCAATTCGAAAACTCACCCATCCTTTGAGGACTTTGTAACAGCATTTGACAGATTTCAGAGATAAGCTTTTGTACGAATTTCAGAGATAAACTTGGTGAAAAAAGAGGTTTCCCTAAACTCTTTGTGTCATGGTCTCAAAAGCCTGTATTTTAAGATGTCAAAACTTTTTCATTATCAATTCTAATTCTAAATTCCATGGTGTCAGTGGAGATATTGAGGTAATCCATAATGTTTCAACCAAAAACTCTGTGGTTGATATCTCTCGGACCCTTAATAATCATTAACCCTTCAAGGACAAGCGTAACGAAAACATTACAGCAAACAGAAACATTTCAGAAAAACTCATATTGATTCAGAAATCTGTGATGCCCTTAGCATGCACCACCATGCGATGGTCGTTTCGCTTGATCTCGAGAAGGCCTACGAAATGGTTCAAAAATCCAGACTTCTATCTATCATTTCTACATTGCCAATCAAGGGGAATATGTTTGTTTTCATAAAGAACTTCATTGAACACAGATTTCTCCAGGTCCGTATTCAAGATAAGACGTCACAGCACGTTGAGATGTCAAATGGCCTTCCTCAAGGATCAGTGTTAAGTGTGATATTATTTCTCATTGCCATAAATGAAGTGAGTAATATTGTAAAAAGCCCAGTGAAAATATTTCTGTTTGCTGATGATATCACCCTCTTCTGTAGCGGCAAAGATATTAATCTAATCACAATTATTATGCAAGAATCCCTCAATACAATTAACGAATGGTCCAAATCGTCAGGATTCATTTTGTCAAAAACGAAATCAGAATTTATGGTTTTATCGAGATCTCGGAAAGTTTTGAACATGTCTTCAGTAGTCTTGAAAATTAGTGACCATAATCTAAGAACAACAAATACCAGCAAAATTTTGGGTTTAACATTTGACCATAAGCATTGGTGGAAATTCCACATTTCTACCCTCAAAGCTGATTGCTCTGTTAGACTCAACATAATCAAAATATTATCTTCACACAAGTGGGGATCAGATGCTATTTCCCTAATCAATTGTTACAAGTCGTTGATACAACCAAAGTTAGATTATGGAGTAGTAGCTTATAGTTCAGCCAGCAACCACCTACTAAAAACGTTGGACCCTATAATCAACTCTGCATGCCGCTTAAGTTTGGGTGCCTTCAGGACCAGCCCATGTACTAGCCTACTAGTTGAAGCGGGCCTCCATCCTTTAGACCTCCGTAGAAAGTTCCTGTGCTTAAACTTTGCTTACTCGACTCATTGTTGTCCCCCTAATCCCACACTTAATTATATCTGTAATCTCTCCAAGTCCCTCCACTATGCAAATCATCCTAACTATCCTAAACCACTAAGTATTAGACTTGCTAAGTACCGGGATGAACTTGGCATTGAGTCTCATGATATCATGAAGAGGAAACTCAACCCTCTTCCCCCTTGGGAACATTTCTCTTTGTCAATCAATACGGAAGCTACCAAATTTACAAATCCTGATATCCCAAAACATATCATTAAGCAACTAATCTTGGAGTTCCAGCACAAATTTGCTAATCATAGACAATTTTTCACGGATGGATCCAAGCAACAATCAAGATCTAGTGGAGCTGTTATTTCCATTATCCCACCCCTTAAGAATCTTTATTGCCTCCCGGATTTCTATTCCATATTCTCATGTGAAGCTTGGGCTATTATCAAAGCTATTGATATTAGCATCCTAAGACCACGTAACCCAGCTAATGTTATTTTTTCTGACTCACTAGCAGTTCTATCCTCCATTCAAAACCGACATTTCTTAAATCCACTGGTCCAAGAAATCCAAGAATGGCTTTATCACTCTTGCCTTAAAGGATATCGCGTTACAATAGCTTAGCTTCCTTCTCATATAGGCATCCAGGGCAATGAAGAGGCGGATGCAGCAGTGATGGCAGCAATCTCTCTCCCCGAAATTGATACTTAAGCTGGCGGCTCACTCTCTGACTTTAAAAACTATCTCTTACTTGCAGTTAAGAAGCTTTGGGACCGGAACTGGAAAATGTTGCCTTCGAAATTACAAGCAGTTAGGAAGAATATCGAGGAATCTCCCATCACTTCCATTAGACTTAGCAGAAGACATCAAGTGGTTATAACCAGACTGTATAGGGCATTTTAAACTCAGTCACAGCTACCTAATTAAAAAGGCTACTCCTGATCCTTGCCCAAATTGCAGACTCCCAGTTTCCACAAAACATATTATAGTTGATTGCCACATGATGGTGACTATGAGAACAGACCTTAACATCAATGATAATCTCTACTGTATATTCAATTCTTATCCTGGTCAAAAGAAAATTATAGAACTCCTCACCAAATTTAATATGCTAAATAGTATTTAGCTAATGACTATACATTGTCTGCCCTATGTATAACATCTAGATTTGGGATTTGTGTATGTGTATCCCATGAAAATGTGTAACTAGTATGTGAATTTGTAAATACTGTATTTTTGTAACTGTGGTCGCCAGTGACCTAGCTGTTTATAAGGCGACCTTAAATAAATAATTTTAAAAAAAAAATCTCAATAACTGCTCCAAATTTTTTCTTTACATTTTTTCTCAGAAAGTACAGAGAACACTTATAAAAATGGAGTAGGTTCCAATTTCTTTGAATTCCCTGCAATTTTCAAAAATTGCAACGTCATAAATAATGCACGAAAGTATGTGTTGTTGGAACACCACTAGTTTATGCTGGTTCAGTAAATTATTTTAATATAAGATAATAATACAATAATAGTATCATCAACATCATTAGTAGAATAATATATGGTGAGTACATTGCCAGATTGAAAATGAGACTATTTAATAGTATTAAAATAATCATGTGTTCCTTAAAAATAATTAAATTATCTAATAATAATTTACACAAACTGCTTTTTTTAAGTAACAGATCACAGCCAATGACAAATATAAATGTCCAAATCCACCATGGTTGAAATTAGCTAGCAGTATGTGAGAATATAATAGAAAGAAAATTTAAAAGAACTGTGATTTCAATGTTATTGAATATAATAAAATGGAATAGAATATATTTCATTGTCATTATGCTTCTCCAGCAGTAGACAATGACAATTGGAAGATAACAGTGTTAACATACAAGAGGAGAAGAGAATTGTCCAAAGGGGAGCACGAAAACACTAATAAGTAACTAAATGAAAATTTAAATAATGAGTGAAACCCCAGTATCAGTTCAATATACCTAAAAAATTCATATTTTCAATGAACATGTGTCACCATTAGAAGATCACTAACTATAGTGAAGATTACAAAATGAAACGCAATAAAAATTTTACAAGATCATGGACGTTCCCAATTTACTATTTGGATCATGAAACTTGTCTCCTAAAATACCTAGAACAGCATTGTAAAAGCCTCAGAAATGAAGTTTCTTAGGTCAGTTAAAAGTTACCCAAGAGACAACAAAATCCAAAATAAAGTAGGCATTAGGCTTGGAAATACAAAAGAAGAAATTTAAGTTTCAAAGGAGTTATGGTCTGTTATAGTTTTGTAATCCCATGAGCTGCCAATATCATGCACAGACATTTAGAGAATAACTTGGATCAACAGATATTGATCTATATCACATAACCTTGTAATCATTATCATCAACAAATAAGGGTTAGGTCAGCATGTTCTGTTGCATTCCTGCCATTTTCTTTGGTAATCTTCTGATTTCCTTAACTCTTGTATCTATCACAGATAAAAGCCTAAAAGATGTTTAACCAAACTTGGAAAACATTTACAGTATTCAGCTATCACCTCTCAGTGAAAAATCAATACCATCAATATGTTCAAGGCCAATAAGTATCGTCCTATCACTGTTTAATGTGTTGAAATTCATTTACATTCTCTCTTTCAAAAGTTTTCTGTACCAAAATACATCATTACTGCTGCCTCAGAATGACATTATTTTATTTGACTTCATGGTACTTTTACACAAAAACATTCTGAATGTTTGTGGTGTCTAATAATAATATGCAAAAAGCAATTTCATTTGGTTCATAACAGGTTTTCTCTAAGTTTAATTCAAAAATTGTTTTAATATGTTGTACATCTGATAAAAGAGGATTAAAACAAGTCAAAACATAATTTTTTGTCAGAAAAGTAAGAGACATTAACCTTAAAAGTTGTAGTTTCTGTGGTACTATATTCTTTTGGCATCCACCATCAATTGTCCAGAGAAATATTCCAATAATTCAATTTAGTTCATAGACGCCCCCTCCCCCATCATTTTTATATTATTTACTTATTCGTCTCTTGTATCAAAATGTTCACCATCTTACATCTCAAGAGTATTTCAATTTCAATCCAAACCCTTCAATCATAAAATAGTCCTGTCATTGAATCTTTTTGAATCGGCCTTTAGGGACTATTATACTTGTAGAAAATAATTTAAGCACAACAGAAAAAAATCCCAACAACAACAACTCTTTTGTACCCTCATGGTTTAAACACACACAATGAGATACGTACAATGTATGTAAACATCTCTTTGTTTGTGTTTGTACAATGGGAAAGAAAATCACATTTCATCTTTTGGCTTTGAGATGGAAGTACTCCTATGCAGAGCATTAGAAGAAAATGGTAGTATTAATTATATTTTCATAGGGCAACCTTGAATTTTTAAAAGCATATTGTACTAGCTTCAAAATAAAGAATATTTGTGCTTTTACTGATGCATTGGGTATTTAAACAACTTCAATTTTTCAAAAACTACAAAATTTCTCTTATCACTCATGTTGAATCTGACTTTCTCCAGTTGCACTAGTAATTGAAATTAAACTTGTGAGCCTCTTCAGTTTCTACCACTCACCTCTAGGTGCTGCAAACTGTGAACTTGGCCAAGGAGTGTAATCAATGGCAGTGTAGCTCCCACACGAATTCGAGCCACAGTAAGATGTGGAAGAAAGCTTTGCACATTGATATCTGAGTAGCTTTGGCACAATTTTGCTCCCAGCTGTTCAAGTGAGGGGCAGAGTTCAATAAGCATAGTTAAGTCAACAGCGTGGTTCTGGAAAGAAACATAAGACTTAAAAAGAAATCTGACTTATTTAAAAATAGTCATTTTTTGATATTTTCCAAATCAATGGCTGAGAACCAGACTGTTTTAAGTCCAATTTTATACCAAAATGAGCTTTCTGGTCTCTTGGGTTTGATGTCCCTGTCTACATGTATTCATCAAACTAAATTGAAAATATTCCACTCCATAAGCTTGCAACAAACCCATTCCTTATTTACCCACTACATACAATGGCTCTCCTGAAAAATTTATCAAAATGGACTTAGAACAGTCATGTTCTCGGCCATCGAAATGTCAATGTCATTGGAATTAAATGATAAAACATCATATGTAAATATAATCAAATTTGAATAAGTGATTTACACTCGTAATGATACAGGATTACCAAGCTGACCTATTACAGTCTTTGGTTTAACTCTGTATTTATGTATTTGTGTGTATTCTTCACACTTACATGTACTCATCCCCAACACAAACCCCACATACACCACATGTGTTGTGATCAATATTAGGTAAATGTTTTGAATATCTTTAGTAAGATTATGAAAAAAAGTAATTTAGGGGAGGGGGACAAGATTAAGAATTTTATACCCTAATCAAATAACCCATAATCTTTTCTTCACTGTGGTGAAACATTAGTGTGTGAAACTTTCATCCAAAGTTCACCTCCTTTCAATAAAAGCAATAATTCTTAAGAAGTAAATAAAAAGTCACAATGTATTATAAAATATTTAGACATTTATAAATAAGAATAAATCATAAATTATGAAGTACATTCACACTTGATGCACATGTTTACTTTGATACTTAAGCCATGGTATCTCGTTTAATGCAGCAAGTAAATGTAGACAGCCTACATTGTTAACTAACACTAATAGCATTGAATTAAATCATAGTAATCTTTACATTTATTTGATTTTGTGTATTCAAGAGACTAATATGTAAACAAACATTATTTAAAAAAAAAAATTACACTTTTATAAAAATCATCGAAACCATGTTCCTCACACTGTTACATGGCTACTGACACAAAGTACACCATTCAGAAATGATAATGAGGTATTCAGAGAATCTGATTCTTTGGCAAGGTCATTAGGTAAAACATAAATTATTTTACATCTTTTGACAGTGAAATTTGTAAAGAACCCTAACAACTATTTAAGCTTCAATTCAAGATTAATAGAATTTAGTAAATGCATAACTTAAGAGGAGGAACGTGAATTCAGGAGAGGGACAAACACAATCAATGCAATATTTATGATAGATCACATAATTAAAAGAAGAACTTACCAACCTGCATTCTGTTCATAGATTATGAGAAAGTGTATGATGGAGTAAATAGAAAACTGCTATAGAAAATCCTCTAAGAAGACCACGTAGAAAGGTCATTTCAGAAATCGTGGCAACTATTTTATATATTTCGAATAACTGCATATGCGGTTATTGCACTACATACATTTGGAAATGTGGTGTTCACAGTACAGGATGCGACCATCAGATGACATCTGAGTGCATTGGTGTCTAGTAGGCAACTTGTGCAAATGTTATACTTTGATTTAAACACAGAATTCTTTAACATAAATCAGATGTTACGGTGCCATCAAATAGGGAGCTTGAATGTCACTATGATGATTTTTAAGCTTCTGATTGGATGACACCATAACAGCTGATGACTCATCAAAGGACACTATGAATAAATCAAAGTATAGTATCTTAGAGACCGTGATCTGAGGTGGATGTCACTGCAGTTGAACAGCGAGCATATGTAAAAATTGCATTTTTACGTGTTAGAAATGGTCACGAGTGTCATGCCACGCTGCGAGAAGCATTAGTAGATAGGGCATGCCCTATCAAACTGTTGCATGTTAGGTGCAGACCTTGAAACGTAGTCACATAGCAACTGTTGACTTGTCATGTAGTGGATGTCCAGTATCTGCTCACACAGAGGTGAAAATGGCTGTTATTGAATTATGCACAAAGGTCCTTTTAACAATAAAATAATATAAATGTAAGACCGGCTGAGTAGTGCACAACATAGGATACAGAACATATTATCTAAACTTTAATATAAACATGTTTCAATTGAACAGCAAATTTTGCAGCATTTGCTGATATTTCATCTATGTTATGTTAATTAGCATAGCGGCACATTCTGGTTAATGGATTCTTTAATGTATACAATGTTGAGAATTAATTAATTGCAAAAACTGGAGTTTGTCTAATAGTTACTGCTGGAATTTTAAATTTTATTTAACTAAATAAATAAGGACAATCAATATCTCCATTAACAAGACTGTAAAAATTTCATGGCATTAAGTGATCTCAGTGTAGGTATATTTAACACATTTAATACAGCAGTATAATCATGTTCAATGAAAGGGTTTGGTAATCTCATAGTCGAAGAAATAATTCAAAAATATTTATGATGCACTGTTACTAGTCTCTTTATGTGCGTTTGTGCTTACTTTGGTAAGGTGATCAAACTACAGATGCACACATCAATATGGGTCTAATCAGTGATAAATATAGTTGTAAGAGTATAAACTGATTTAAGGTCCTTGCAGGTTCTTTTACTAAAGCCTAATAGTTGTGCAGATTTATCGATTATTGAATCACGGTGTAAAGAGAAACTCATCTGGTCATCAAAGATCACACCAAGGTCTGTAATGGTTGTCACCCTCACCAATAATGTACCATCCACATAATAGGCATTGCCCACATTCTACTTTGCTCTTGAAAATGTGATTGTTTTACATTTAGAATGATTGAGACAAATATTATTTCTTCTACACCACTTGACAAGTGAATTTAGACTGTTTTGCAAATCAATCTCATCCTGAAATGATGATATACTCTTAAATAGTTTTAAGTCATCTGCAAAGGAATTCTACATTTTTCAGAATAAGGGCCATGCTATTAATAAAAATGATGAAGAGAAACGGTTCAAGATGAGAACCCTGAGGAACTCCCCAGATATGACTGCAGTGTCCGTGTTCCTCATTTTACAAAATGACTTGAAGGCAGGCAAGGTTTGTGTAAAGTGGGTGCCACATGCTTTAACTGAGGTGCAAAAATGGACAGGATACGAGACATGCCATATCAATCTGGAACGATTCCAACATAAAGGAAATGAGATGTAGAATCGCATTATTGCAATTGCTGAAACATGGGCACGAGTGTATGAAACAGAGGCATTCAAATGAATGGCATCATCATGGCTCACCATGAAAATACAAGTTTCAACAGAATCCATCACTCACGAAGGTCATGCTTATTTTGGCGTATGATAGACAAGGTATTATTGTATGTCATGTTCCTGAGGGCCAAACTGTCACTGCCACATACTACAGATCATTCCTGCTGCACACTCTGCGTCGTACACTGCAGAGGAAATGTCCAGGGCTTCTCAACAATGCACTACTCATCCATGATAATGCAACAAGCCACACTGCAGCCTCATCTTTGGCAAAGATGAGTGAATGTCTTGGAGTAATATTTTGACAGTTGTCAGCTTGTAAGAGTACAAGTATTACAAGTACTGTTTTGTTTTGTGTATATGTAATAGAAATAAAACAATGATCTCTATTTAAGCATCTTTCAATGTCCCTTAGCGCTTGTACATGGATCCCAATTTAGTAGCAGCATTGTGAAGAACATTCCAGAAACTTTCAATCGTATAACCTGATTTTGTTTCCTGCAGCTCTTCTGACTGATGAAAATAGTTGCCATGATTTCTGAAATAACTCTTGTGATTGATGCAACCATACCAAAGTTAACATACAAAATATGAATGAATTTCAGAAGAAATTTCTAAACAATTTAGGGCTAAGTCAAGGTTGCCCCACAGTTTAACATAAAATAATAAACACTGAACTATGGTTGCACACTATTTTCACAACTACATAACTTATACATGAACAATGTATTCAAAACCCGGAAGGAGGAAATGGAATGTCACGAAGTGACAGTCACTGGTCATATGGTCATCCAACTGTTTCATCAGACGCGTCAGTCACACGCTAATTCTGGTCACAAAAGACTTGGCAGGAAGTAGCAGAATACTTCCATATAAGGAGATTTCTTAGGCGCTCGAGAACAATCTCGAAGCCGGCAAACAAACATCCACCAGAAGGCGCCAAGACGGCGTCATCCCCTCTCCCAATCCCTGCTAGTTAACAAAAGGGTCGGTTGACCAGGCCTCGGCCTTCTTTCTGCGCCACCAACCCTACAAGGAGCAGGTCGCTCTTGTTCACGCAGCCACTGGACCACTGACAACATGTACATCCAATTGGTATGGGAAATGTGGCAGCCCCGCGACATGGAAGAATCGTAACTGATTGAAGGAGAAAATCTTGACTTACTTCCTTTCTTTCTTTATATAAAATTATTCACTAACTTTCTACTTTTTAATAATGTCACATAAAGGAATTCAATTAATGTTTTAATTAGGTTAAGTCAATGAGGCAATAAATAGCTTTAAGATGTTGTGTTAAAACAATTCTTGTTATTGCATTCCTGTGTAAGACCTTCCTTGTTAAGAGTTAGGTTGTAGTGTTCTCAGGCAGCCTCCTCTTACTCCTAGAGAGTTGCCAAGCGAGTCTGAGTTACGCTCACCTCATGGGTATGAGTGACGCATTCTAAATTCTCCGTGCAGCCATTCACGTTTGCCGAATGACAGTTACTTTCATGTAATTGCTGAGATAATTGTTGTTCACCATGACAGAAAGATGGTGTCACTATTGAGAGGGGTCCAAATACCTCTTGGATTATTTTGAAAATATAATTAAAATAATCGTCAAGGTACCATTGGAAGGATAAATAAATATGGAGTTATACAGACAAAAGTGAGACGTTGGGGACTTGAGAGAACAGAAAATGCAAATAAAATTAATTTAAGAAATATTTTTAAATATTAGAAAAATATTTTATTCAAGTAAAATATTTTCACAAAAGGCATTGTTAGATAGGCAAATTAACTCAGATGTGCAGCAGAGATGCAGATAAAATAACATTGGAATGGCAAGTAAAACAATGAGAAACAAGAGGTGTGACAATGTCAGAAGATGTGACAGGTGTGAACATGTCTCTCAATGGGAGCAGGATGCTATGCTGCAAGCAATAGAAACTTTTTAAAGTTTGTCTTAAAAACAGAATGTGTTTTGAATAGATGTGAATATTAGGTCGTGAGGTGATTGAATTTTTGTTGACGAGTTGATAAGTAAAGGAAAGTGCGGACAGTTTAAATATTTCATGGTATGATGGAAGTGTGGAATGCTGCAAGAAATGGTTGATGGACAACCCAAAACATTTTTGGAAATATAATTGTAAGACCAGGGACGGAATTCTCCTCGACTCATCGCCAAGCGGGCAGTTCTTCATCAAAAGGGAAGTGTAGACATTAAGAATCTTGTAAAGACATTGAGAAAATATTTACTGTTCAAGGTCAAAAATGTAATTATAAAAATAAGTTAAATGAAGTCATTTTTCAAAAATAATAAGAATAAAGTAAATCATGGCCATCATAGGTAAGAGAAATTAATTAGAGAAAGATTAAATTTACGCCAATTCAGAGAGAAAGTTTCAAAAGAAATAAAATAACAAAATTGCAGCCAGTACTTCTTGCCGCTGTAATATTAAATCACAAATGACATCATGTTATTTACAAATTACTCATTAGGATAATTCAATTCCAATCATAATAAATATCATCACCAGCCATAACCTTATAAGAGCAGTTAATTTTCAGCCCACAATGAAGAACATGAAGTAGTAGCCCTGAGATTGTAAGTATCATAAGACCCATTGTAATAAAAATCGAGCTAGTCAAATTTATGATTAATTAATCAGATAAATAAATTAGGAGATATAACACAAGGGAATAGAGGGCATGACACACTATTCACTAGAAAACAAAGACAATACTATAAACAGATGACCAAGTAGCACTAGCTACAACTGAAAATGATTTCCAAAGAGCAGCCCTGTAATAAAATAAGATCGCAAAGGAATATAATATAAAAACATCATTTACAAAAATGTCAGTAATAGGTACAGAATATTTCAGAAAACAAATAGTCATTGAAAATAAAATCACTGAATATATTGCAAAATTTACATGTTTGGGGAACAAAACATCACTAATAAAAGAAGATATGGATTTAAAATTCACAAAAAACAATAAAATAAGTGGAAGACTTCCAAAACATGAATATGGAGACAAAGATAAGACTACACACATTGTTGTAAAAGCCACCATTTTATACAGTTGCAAAACATGGATAATAATAATAATAATAATAATAATAATAATAATAATAATAATAATAATAATAATAAATAATCAAATTTGTTCACACGAGATATTTTTGGTAAATTCTCAAAATATCAGAGAAAGACAAAGAAAATGAAGAGATTCAAAAAAACTTAAGGCAAATACATTGTGTTAAAAATTGAGAAATATCAAAGGAAGAGGCAAGAACATATAAAAAGAATAAAGGAAGACCATCCCCACCTAGGGAGAACAGGATCATGTTGTTGGTGGTGGAGTTGGAGTATCCCAGAGAGCTATGCGAGTGCTACAAGTAGAGCCTCTCTTGCCAGATAAATCAAAAGGTATGGATCAAATGAAAAAGTACTCTAGTAGAGGAAGGTCATTGAGCCTGAGAGTGGGAGAAGAGAAGAATCTCAACGGCCATGGGGGGTGGAGGAACTGACTTAAAAAACGGAGCAGACTGGACTCTATAAGTCTAATGGCAGCCAGCCCAGGAGAAGAGTAGTTCGAAATCAAAACTCCTGGTCCTTCTGGTTGGGCAAGAGGGTCAACAGCCCCTTTCCAGGAAAAATTCTAGTTGCAAAGTCACGAAAAAGCCTTGGACATTCTTCCTTTTGAAGATAACTCAGCAATAGAAAAAGGACTCGAAACTGCACTCTTGGAATGTGAGAACATTATATGAACCTGGTGCCCTAATGAAACTACTACTACTACTACTACAAATTTATAACCATAATATAGACATCCTGGCTATACAAAAACTAGATGGAAAGAGGAAGGGATAATAGAAAAATGAATATCAACAGTTTTTACAGCAGTAGTGAGCCAGACCATGCTATAGAGTGTAGTTGTACAGAAAGTGAAAAATACCATTATAAACTTTCAAGCAATATCTGATAGAAAGTGTAAAATAAAAATAAAGAAAGAGCGCTTTCATCAAGATAAGCATAATTAACATAGATGCAGACTTAAGAAAAAATTCTAGAAGGAAGACTTTTATTATAAATTGTGAAGGGTACATGATCAATGTTCTAAGCATATCAAAACAGTGATGGAAGACTTGAATACTCAAGTGAGAAGAGAGAGAAGATGTTGACCAAACATTGAAAGTGAAAGTATACATGAGAAAAGTAATAACAAGAGCATGTATCTGTCTGGGTTTGCCATATCAAGGAATGTGATGATCACAGGCACAAAATTTCCATATAAGGATCTCTACAAAGGAACATGAACGCCAGTGGAAAAATAGTCACACAAATACATCATATCTTAATAGATGAAAGACATAAAATTAGTTTGGAAGATGTAAGGATATCCTGGAAACCAAATATAAACATGGATTCAGATCATTATTTATTATCGCAAAGTTTTGTGCCAGAATAGCAAAAATGATAAGTAAACCAAAGAATAAAATGTAAAAAGAAATATAATACAGGAAGATTAAAAGATAAAGATGTTAAACAGAAATTTGAAGGAAAGATAGTTGAGTAAGTAATTACACAAGAACTAACTGATATACTGACACTACTGAACTATACTGAACTACTGACAGCTATTGGGGATTGCGAAGAACTACAGTACCGGCAGCGCATAAGCGACACTGACAGTTCACTTTACAGTTCACAGTACACACTGACAGTTGCCATACATTACTGCGCACATGGCACCTCCTACATGACGGATAAATGGAATCTCAAAGCATTAACATTAATTACTGACACTCTTCGACAGGCCTTGAAATTAGGTTCATAACTTTCGCCCAAGCAGAACCTTATCGCCTCCGCGACTTCGTGAGTCAGGATGAGCGGCGACGCTGAACCATGGCTGTACGAAAGTAAACAAATCCTCGAGAACGAAGAAAAAACTGCAATACTTCAAACAATTAGAGGAGGCGGAGAAATCAAAAGACAAAGGAAACATTCGTCACTTTTAGAAGAACATAAAACCACAGGATTTTAAGGTAATGTTCGTTAAGATCGACCACGGTGAAGTACCCCTAAAAATACTTCAAATGAAAATTTCTATTTTTTTTACGATGGTGAGAAAAAATGGCCAATTACGTCTTCATTTTTCAATTAAATAAGTTTAAATTAGTACAGGCTCTTACGGAAAAACTTTTTTTTTCTTTTCTTGAAGAAGTTATACAGCGAAAGTACTTTTTCTTTTATTCAATAAGTAGTACTTCTTTAGGAATACAATAGTATTAAATGTAACATATCACACTGGCCATTCTGAGGAGTAATTAAAAAAATTAAAAAACCTGCTGCAAAATTCATCGCAACCAGTATTGGCTCTTGGCTAAAGAGTATACAAATTGCGCTATTGTCACCACTGTCTCGGGGTATGAGATAAAACCATCCTAACTTAAAATTTTGTACTACGCATAACCATATTATATTTGACGATAATTCACTTTCATTGTAAACAATGTGGACTAACATGCAAAGAAAAGCAAAAAGAAAAAGAGGAAAGAAAAGAAAAGAAACGAAACGAAAAAGTATCCTCTAACCTCTATTGGGTATTGCCACCCTATGAAAATGAAAAATCACGCAAGGGACTAAATTTATTAGTAAACATTGTTTTTCTAGAGCAACTATTCATTATTTCTCTTTTAAACACTTACAAATAATTATTTAAATGCTTTGTTCACGTTTACATGCGGCTACTGTTAATCTGTAATGTGGTCGAGTGCTTCACTAGCGACTAGCACGAACGTACCACTTAAGTCTTGATTATCTATGTATGTGTATATGTGGGTTTTCTAACGAAGCAGAATATTATCTTCAAGATGGAATATGGCATGGCTTTCCGTGTCTTTTTCGGTTGTGCCGCTAGGGTCGCTGTATTTGCAGCACTGCTTAATACGGTCGCGATCATGCAACATCTTGTGGCAGGACTGAAAACGAAGCAACGTTAGAAAAACTCGAGAATAAAGGCACAGAGGGCCAGAAAATAACAAATCAAATGGGAATCTAGCAATATGGGTCGAATATTAAGGCGAACAAATTATAATTATTCTAGAGATGATCATAGAAATAATGAGACAGATGCACAACTAATAGAAGAAAACAAGAGACGCATTAATAATGAAAATGTTCCCACCTGGAAACGAATATCAGGAAGCTATACAGAAATTGAAAAATAAAAAGGCACCCTAAAACGAAGGAGGAAGAGAGAATACCCCTACGACCACTAATGGTACCATCAGGAAGTACAAGAAGGAGTAGACCACGGGCTCAGTGGTTGGATGAAGTGAATAGGAGGACAGGAAGAATGGGTAAAAAGATGGTGTGCAGCACTGGATAGAGATGAGAGGAAGAGACTTATCCTGGAGACCATGATTCTTAGAGAGTTGTAGTGGCAGTAATGATAATGAAGAAAGACTGTTTGCCAAGAAAAGTACTCAAACAAGCCAAGAGAAAGAGACCCAAGCAGACCTAAAACATGCTGGGAAGTAACCAAGGGAATATTGGAACAATTAAAAGTAACAGGCCAAAAAGCATAAACCTTGCATGTTCAAGATGATGATGATATTAATACGTGGCGCATCCAACAAGTTGCCCCAAGGTGTCGACGAAAAGAAAACAAAAATTTCATGGAAAAACTTTATTGTAGAAGATACAGTACATATTGCACCCCCCCACACACACACATGCACGCACGCGCGCACGCACGCGCGCACACACACACACACACACACGCACGCACACACACACACGCGCGCGCGCGCGCACACGCGCGCATACACACACGCGCGCGCACGCACACGCGCGCGCACGCACACGCGCGCGCACACACACACACGCGCACACGCACACACACGCGCGCACGCGCACGCGCACGCGCACACGCACACGCACACGCACACAAGTCAGAATTGAGATATTTGTCGTATCAAGGGATCAACATTTGTAGCCCTGTGACGTAGAAGTCTGCTGCTTGTGTTAGGTAACAGTGACCTAACCACCAACCTTCATCTCTGCATCTTTGTGGTAGTGTAATGCTGACCAGAGAGAGATGTAAGAAAAAAGATTGATATCTATGGGGGCAAGATCTGGACTATAGGATGGGTGGTCAAAAACCTTCCAGCAGAAGAGCTGCAGATGATCTGTTGTGAGCCAAATTATGTGTGGCCACTCATATGATATGTGAGCACGTGTGTGTGTGCACATGCACATAAGTGATATTAGATGAAAGAATTAGTATACATATATCATCTAATTGACAATGGAAGCTAGTGGAATTTTTTTCTCCTGAAATGACTCACTCTGTGTGTGAAAGCTTAAGTTTATGAGTTTATTAATAAATTTCAATATTATTTACACACATTTATAACAATATTTTCAATAATTTCAATTTTATTATTATTATCGTTATTGTTATTATTATTATCGTTATTATTATTTTAGTTTGTTGCGTCATTGATGCAACGCGTCTCTTAAACCTTAGTTGAGCTTTGAGCGCTTGCATGGAGTAATCCTCCTTTACTTTCTTTGTCAAGTCTCGTCACGACGCAGTCGGTCCCTTTTCTCCCCTCGGCCGGGGGCTGGACGCCGTTAGATCCCGGGGTTCCTAGCCGGTCACCCAACCAGGAACTCGAGAGTTTGCTAATATTATAGGTTTTATACCAATACTATATGCTAATTATATGTTTTATGGCCATACACAAAAAATCCCAAAATGTCACTGATATTGAATAATTACCTGGTCAACAATAACTAGCTCTCTCAGTAGTGGCCCTCGTAGAGTTAGGTAATGCTCCAACAGTGGATTGAAATCGGCAAAATCGAAGTCAATAGTGATGGATGAAATTTCTGGAAAGTGGACGAGGCTACCCAGCCATGACCCTCGAGTATAAAGAGAACTCAAGTGAGGAGTGCAGGGGGCCATCTGCTCTGCCTTCTCTGGTGGCAAACTGGTGTCCCATAGTTGGGTCAAATTCAATTGCAGTCTTGGATGTGCAGCCCGCATGTTCAGAATTGCATCACCAACATTTCTAAGAAACATACAATTTTATCAGTATTTTTTCGTGTCAGACAAACTTTTTCAAAAAATATCCAAAATTAAAATGATTAGTACATCTAACATGACTTACTTATTCATGCTTCTTTTCATTCATGTACGGCGTGTTCACAAACTCCGGTAACATTTTAGTTAATTTATTGCACAAAAACTGTACACGATACGCATGTATGTCATATAAAATAGGAACTCAAATAGTTTTATTTTTTTATATTATAGCAAGTGCTTGTAGTTCTCGGATTCGCCGTAGTTGGCGTTTTGTAAAAACGGCGATTTCTGGCGAAGAGCGTACTTGCTGGGTGCTGGAATTTTGCAAAAATAAGAGCGCTCGAGATGTGTAACGGGAAGTTCAGAACATAGTATGGCAGAGAAGTACCAAACAGGAAGTCCATTTACGCCTGGCGTGACAAATTTGTGAGTACTGGTTGTTTGTGCTCTAAGGAAAGAAAAGTCGGTCCTAGTTTGAGTACAAAGAACCGTGTGAGAGAGGCTTTCATAATAAGCCCGAAAAAATCAGTTCATAGGACACTTCTTCACAGAAAACACTAAATGGACATACGTACCTGTATATATTTGTATTTATTTATATTTACTTAGTCAAAAGCCGTAAAAACTGTTTTGACGTATGGGGGAGAAGACCATCTGCGCACGCTTTCCTGAGTTCCAGAATCCCCTCCCAACATTTTAACTATAAATAGTTGAAAGATTAAAAGTGCTAAAATAATAATAATTTTAATTTTAAAAAGCGCGAGATTAGAACATTTGAAAAACTACACATTTTCGCTTCCGAGTTATAGAAAATTATTGGCAACGGTAAACGAACTGCAGATTTAATTTTTCTGCATTGCTAACAAAATTATAACTCACCATCACCTCTACTTCTACCACTACAAGTAAAAAGAGAGCTCAACAAAAAGTGCGCATAGTGAAGCTACATTTATGTCCAGAAGAAAATAAAAGGCATTCCATCTCGGCATTTGCTGAATGGATCAGGGAAACTAGACATAATAAAATCGAGATGGGAGTCATTGACCCAGAAGCTGAAGTACATTACTTGTTACAGACATATTAAGTATTTTTTTAACTATACAACACAAATGTAAAATCAATCATTACACTATATCAGTTTTTTAAAAATAACAAGGTTTTCTTTTTGATAATTATGCAATAGTTGTTCCCACAAATGCTAGACGATTGTGACTATTCCCTATTCCAGCACGACGCCCCCCCCATCTCATTACCATAACGATATTCGCGAATTTCAGAAATATTGATAACTGTTTCGAAAGACGGCTTCATGGATCCCCGGATATCACTCCATGTGACTTCTTCCGACGGGTATACCTCGAAGTTTGTGAGAATGTGTCACCTTTACCACATTCTGTACAGAAACTCAAGCTTAGGATTGAAGACACTGTAACTGTCGATATGCTCCAAAGAGAATGGGAAGAGTTGTCTTTGCCATACACAGTTCTGCACTTCCGTTGAACATATGTAGCACTCTGATTTTCGTAAAATTTCAGCACCCAGGAAGCACGCTCTTTGCCAGAAGTTGCAATTTTTATAAAACGCCAAGAATCCAAGAACTATACTTAGATTTTTCTATAGTGACCGATGACATTAGGTCTCTGTTTCACCTTCTGCCTTATAAATTGAATATTTTTAATTAATCCGCGAACGTCCTTGTCAATTGGGCTCGTGGCCTCAGAAATGTGTCTACCACTGTTAAAAAGATCCATTTTATAAAGGCAGGCTCTGTTAAAAAGATCCATTTTATAAAGGATTATAACAATGACCTAATGTCATCGGCCACTAAAGGAAAATCGAAGTTTACAAGCATTTGCTGTCACAAAAAAACTCTACTTGATTTCCTCTTATGTATGACAAACGTATGAACGCTGTATCGTTTAGTTTTGTGCAATATATTATTAAGTGTTAGCGAACTTTATGAAGACATTTTCCTGAATTTTGGCTATTGCACCTTTCCATTTTAAACAACCTAAATATTTGAATAAAAGGCACTGTCCTTACCAACTTTCTTTTTAATTTTTAACTTCTACTCAAATATCTGGAATGGCAATAATACATCACCAATAATAATTACCCAATTTAGACATTTTTGTCATGAATGCTATAAGCCTGTTTTGAATTGTACTTGTGTGTATGTGTGTATATAATATACATACATACATACAGTATATAGTAACGTTCGGTAGCGCCCACCTAACACCACAGCCGCAAAATTTCTTAATTATGATTTCGGGGAAATTGATAGGACATCCCGAACTCCTCGAGTTTTTCGCTGCGGAAGCACTATATTTTGGCGACTACGTTTCCGATCAAAGACGTTCCTTGGGTCGCGATAGTACTTCATTAACCGCGGCATTGTTCAGAGTAGACTCAGATGATTTTTTTCTCTAAAAACTGCCTGCCACTCTTGGCAAAAGTGCGTTCGGAAATACTCCTGCACCACGAATCAGCGTTGCTCTATGCTGAGGTGCGTCGTAAGTTAACTTCAAAACGGTGGATGAAGTCTGTTTTACCTTGAGCAGGTGTGACCCACAACGGGGCGAGTGACAGGAAGGGGGTTGCGAGTGAAGGGGCTGTCACAGAAATGCAGTCAAAGGAGCTGTCCCAGAAATAGGGTTGCAATTCTTTCTCTTTTCTGACCTCGAACAGCAGAGTTCGATGACCTCGAACAGCAGAATTGCGTTTAAATTGATCACCGGCATATGTATACTGGAGCCCGGGAAGGAAACGTTGAAAATTCGAAAACAAGATCTTAAGAAAATTTTAAGCATATTTTGTCTAATACACTACTTGGATATTCTGAATGTCTAAGTTGCAATAAGTTGGTTTGAAAATATGCTGTCAATGAAAAACAAATGCATTGCAGAAGCATAGAAACACGTAAATTGTGAACGTGTAAAATGTTATTTTCGCAGTTTCGACGTTTCCTCCCCGGACATCCTGTATACATCAGTTATTCCCGCCCTGCTCGCTCCGTACGTGCATAACTGTGGGGTGAACACATTTGCTTATTTTATTTCCTTCCCTGGTAGTGATAGGATGCAGGACCTGCTCCTGAGAGTCACCATCCAGATTAAATAAAGGCCAGGTTGAGAGATTTTTTAACAAACACAATAAATAAATAAATTTATTTCCCCCAAACCCACTACAAAGTCAACAGGAAAACTACAAGTGCTACAGAATGGCACAGACTTTCTCGTAGTAAACTTTTCTAATTTCCTTGATGTG
Organism: Teleogryllus occipitalis; assembly: GCA_011170035.1. Lineage (NCBI taxonomy): Eukaryota > Metazoa > Arthropoda > Insecta > Orthoptera > Gryllidae > Teleogryllus > Teleogryllus occipitalis. Next base: position 41,889 of record BLKR01010930.1, read on the forward strand.
GACTGGCTTTACCGTCTTGCCCGTCCTCATTCTAGCTGCCATCTATAGTCGCCCAAAGAACTTTTTTTTTTACATTTTCTCAACTTTTCGCTTTCTTAATAGAAGAACCGCAATATTACTTAAAGAATATTAAAGAAGAGTAAAACCTCGTCCTCAATAGAAATTTTAATTGAAAAACTTGAAGCCGTTTTTAAGAAAATGGCGATTAAGCATTACTATAAATGAGAAATTTGAAGCTCTTTTCACAGGAATTTATTGAATTCTCGAAAACCTTCATTGGAAGTCATTTGAAGCACATTCACTCACAAATGTAATAATGTACTAAAATCGGTGGAAATCTACAAATTTTTCAGAAAATTTTGAAAATGTTCCCAGGGCTTCATATCAAGCCCCCCCCCCAAAAAAATTAATAAATATTTTTCAAAATCGCAGAGCTTCAACTCACGCAAAAACGACAGGGGTTTCTTCAATTTGGAAAAAAAATCCGGTTTAGGCGCTAGGATTGATCACATACAGCAAACGGACGGACGGACGGACAGACGGCTGGACGGACGGACAGGCAGACGGACGGACAGACAGACAAACGGACAGGCAGGCAGGCAGGCAGACAGACGGACAGGCAGGCAGGCAGACGGACAGGCAGACTGGCAGGCAGGCAGTCTGGCAGGCAGGCAGACGGACAGGCAGGTAGGCAGACGGACAGGCAGGCAGGCAGACGGACAGGCAGGTAGGCAGACGGACAGGCAGGCAGACAGACGGACAGGCAGGCAGACAGACGGACAGGCAGGCAGGCAGACAGACGGACAGGCAGGCAGACAGACGGACAGGCAGGCAGACAGACGGACAGGCAGGCAGGCAGACTGACGGACAGGCAGGCAGACAGACGGACGGACAGGCAGGCAGACAGACGGACGGACAGGCAGGCAGACAGACGGACAGGCAGGCAGACA